>JAHFZB010000090.1:31139-88246 GCA_036884735.1 Huso huso
TGCCATTTGCTATGGTCGCTTCTTCTTGCACTCTTTCTAGAGCAGCAATATCCTTTTTTACACGAGGTGACCAGAACTGGAACACAATATTCTAGGGTGAGGTCTTACTAATGCATTGGTGAGTTTTAACATTACTTTGATTTAAATTCAACACTTCTACAATATATCCAAGCATCTTGTTGGCCTTTTTATAGCTTCCCCATTGTCTAGATGAAGACATTTGAGTCAATATAAACTCCTAGGTCTTTTTCTATAGTTCCCTTTCTTCAATTTCACTGTCTCCTATATGATATTTATAATGCACATTTTATTATTGCCTGCATGCACATTTCTTTACACTTTTCTCTATTAAATTTTGCATTTGCCATGTGTCTGCCCAATTTTGAATGCTGTCTAGATCATTTTGAATGACCTTTGCTGCTTTACCAGTGTCTGCTACTCCTCCCTATTTTTGTGTCATCTGCAATTTAATTGAAGCTTGTTTACTTTGGTATCAGAGTCTAAATCATTAATGTAGATTAGGAATAGTAGAGGACCTAATACTTCTCGATCCCCTGTGGTACACCACTGGTTAATTTCCTACCCATTTCTGAGGTTTCTCCTCTATCAGTATTCTCTGTTTCTACCTGTTAACTATAATTCTAATCCATGCATGCATTTCCTTGAATCCCTACTGCGTCTAGTTTGAGAATTAATCTTTTATGGACTTTGTCAAAAGCTTTCTGGAAATCTAAATAAACCATGTCGTATGCTTGTAGTTATCCATTTTCGTCGTTGCATCTCAAAAGTCAAGTAGGTTAGTTGGGATATGATCTCCCTTTCCTAGTAAACCATGCTATTGTCTCCTATAGGATATTGTTACCATATATTTTTCCATTTTGATCTTATACATAGTTTCCATAAGTTTCTATATATAATAGAAGTCAGGCTTATTATCTGTAGTTACCTGGTTTTATTTTTTATCTCCTTTTGTAGGATTGGTATTTATATTTAAGTATTTTCCAGTCTGTTGGTACAACCCCCTAAAATAAGAGACTGCTGTATGATCTTGGTTAGCGGTTTGTAAATAACAAATGGAAAATGCTGTTTTTAATGGCGATTGCATGAGCAACTGTGTTGTTTTAGCCGAGGATGCGCTGTGCGCCAGTTGCGTTTGGACCGCGCAGACCTTTCATTTTTGGTGTTCTTGTGCATATAAATGGTCAAATGCAGTTTTGAAGGCGAACACATGCGCATGCGCAACCGCGAGTTTTAGCCGAGGTGATGCGCGCGCAGCTGGGCGTTCAGAAAATGCGCAGACCTTTCATTGTTGATGTCGCTTTTGCACATATAAATGGTAAAACGCAGTTTTGAACGGCGAATCCGCGCACGCGCATTTTAATGAGGTGCAGCATTAGTTTTAGCTGCGGAAAAATGCAGTTTTTCAGGACTGCACAGACCTTCATTTTGGTGTCGCGCCTTAGCGCATATAAAATGGTCAAATGCAGTTTTGAACGGTGAACATACGCGCAGCGCGGCTGCGCGTAGTTTTAGCTGAGTTGCTGCGCATGCGCAGCCGCGCTCAGAAATTCGCAGACCTTTCATTTTTGGCATCCTTTTGCTCATATAAATGGTAAATGCAGTTTTGAACGGCGAACACATGCGCATGCGCAACTGCGTAGTTTTTAGCCGCGCGCATGCGCAGGTGCGTTCAGAAATGCGCAGACCTTTCATTTTTGGTGTTGTTTGGTGCAGACATAAATGGTAAAATGCAGTTTTAATGGCGGATGCGCAGTGCAACTGAATGCGCAGACCTTTTTTTTGCCGAAATGAATGGTAAAATGCATGCGCAGGTGCGTTTAGATAGAAATGCGCAGACCTTGCGCACCTTCATTTTTGTGTCCCAGTGCATATAAATGGTAAAATGCAGTTTTGAACGGTGAACACATGTGCAACTGCTTATTTTAGCCGAGTTGCTGCGCATGCGCAGCTGCGTTCAAATGCGCAGACCTTTCATTTTGGTTTCGTTTTGCGCATATAAATGGCAAAATGTAGTTTTTGAATGGCGATTTTTAGTCATGCGCAACTGCGTTGTTTTTAGCCGAGGTGCTGCGCACGCGCAGCTGCGCTCAGAAATGCGCAGACCTTTCATTTTGGTGTCGCTTTGGGCATAAATGGCAAAATGCAGTTTTTAATGGCGATCGCATGTGCAACTGTGCTTTTTTAGTCGGTGAAGGCACGCGCAGCTGCGTTTCAGAAACGCGCAGACCTTTCATTTTTGGCATCGTTTTGCGCATATAAATGGTAAAATGCAGTTTTGAACGGGCAAACTTGCGCGATACACAAATCGTAGTTTTTAGCTGAGGTGCTGTACGCGCAGCTGCATCTCAGGAATGCACAGACTTTTCATTTTTGGTGTCCCAGCGACATAAATGGAAAAATGCAGTTTTTAAGGCGAACACATGCGCAACTGTGTTGTTTTAACATTTGATGTACGCGCCCAGCTGCGTTCAGAAATTGCAGACCTTTCATTGTTGGCATCGTTTTGGGCATATAAATGGTAAAATGCAGTTTTGAACGGCGAACGGATGCGCATGTGCAACTTTCATTTTGTGTTTAGCCGAGGTGATGGCGGATGCGCAGCTGCGTTCAGGACCGCGCAGACTTTTCATTTTTGGTGTCCTTGTGCACATATAAATGGTCAAATGCAGTTTTGAACGGTGAACATTGCATGAGCGCAGCGCGGTTTTTCAGACCGCGCAGTTTTTTTTTGCCTTGATGAATGGTAAAATGCACCTGAACGGCGAACACACGCATGCGCAGCCCGAGGTGCTCAGAAATGCGCAGACCTTTCATTGTTTTGTGTCCTTTTGCGCGCATAAATGGTAAAATGCAGTTTTGAACGGAACGGATGCGCATGTGCAACGCGCATGCCGCAACTGCATAGTTTTAGCCGAGGTGGTAAATGCAGTTTTGAACACGCGCGCAGCTTATTTTAGCCGCGTTCAGAAACGCGTTCAGACCTTTCATTTTTTAGTTTCGTTTTTTGGCACATAAATGGTAAATGCAGTTTTGAACGAACATTTGCGCATGCGCAACTGCATTTTGCGTTTTAGCCGAGGTGTTAAGCGCGCGCAGCTGTGTGCGCCAGAAATGCAGACCTTTCATTTTGGTGTCCTTGTGATATAAATGGTAAAATGCAGTTTTGAACGGCGAACACACGCGCGCACTGCGTAGTTTTAGCCGAGGTGCTGCGCGCGCAGCTGCGCTCAGAAATGCACAGACCTTTTCATTTTTTGGTGTCCTTTGCGCATATAAATGGTAAAATGCAGTTTTGAACGGCGATTGCGCATGAGCAACTGCATAGTTTTAGCCGAGGTGCTGGGATGCGCAGCTGCGTTTCAGAAATGCGCAGACCTTTCATTTTTGGTGTCTTTTTGCGCACATAAATGGTAAAAATGCAGTTTTTAATGGCGATTGCACACGCAACTGTGCACCGCGTAGTTTTAGCCGTGCTCAAATGCTGGGCACGCGCAGGTGCGTTCAGAAATGCGCAGACCTTTCATTGTTGGTGTCGTTTTGCGCATATAAATGGTAAAATGCAGTTTTGAATGGCGAACACCATGCGCAACTGCAACCGCGTGGTTTTAGCTGAGGTGCTGGGCACGCGCAGCCGCGCTCAGAAATGCGCAGACCTTTCATTTTTGGTGTCGTTTTGCGCATATAAACGGTAAAATGCAGTTTTGAACGGCGACGCACGCGCATGCGCAACTGCGTAGTTTTTAGCCGAGGTGTTGCGCATGCGCAGCTGCATCCAGAAATGCGCAGACCTTTCATTTTTGCGTCCTTTGCGCATTAATGGTAAAATGCAGTTTTGAACGGCGAACATGCGCACGCGCAACTGCATAGTTTTAGCCGAGGTGTTGGGCAGTTAGCTGTGTTTCAGAAATGCGCAGACCTTTCATTTTTGGTGTCGTTTTATGCATATAAACGGTAAAATGCAGTTTTGAACGGCGAACATGCGCATGCGCAACTGCGTAGTTTTAGCCGAGGTGCTGCGCATGCGCAGCTGCTCAGAAATGCACAGACCTTTCATTTTTGGTGTCCTTGTGCGATATAAATGGTAAAATGCTGTTTTGAACGGCGAACAGATTGCATGAGCAACTGTGTTGTTTTAGCCGAAAGGTTAACGCATGCGCAGGTGCGCTTGGAAATGCGCAGACCTTTCATTTTTGGTGTCCTTTTGCGCATATAAATGGTAAAATGCAGTTTTGAACGGCGATTGAACATGCGCAACCGCGCTTTTTTTTTAGCGAGGTAAATGCGGGGCATTATACATGCGCTTGAGAAATGCGAAACCTTTTTTTGTGTTTTTTGGCAATCTCAGAAATGATATAAATGGTAAAATGCAGTTTTGAATTTTTGAACGCATGCGCATGCACAACCGCGTAGTTTTTAGCCGAGGTGTTGCTACATGCGCAGCTGCATTCAGAAATGCGCAGACCTTTCATTTTTGGTGTCGTTTTATGCATATAAATGGAAAATGCAGTTTTTAATGGCGACGACACGAGCAACTGCAATGTTTTAGCCGAGAAGGCGCATGCGCAGCTGCGTTCTGAAATGCGTAGACCTTTCATTTTTGGTGTTCCGCATTATAAATGGTAAAATGCAGTTTTGAACGGCGAATACGCGCACGCGCAACTGCGTAGTTTTAGCCGAGGTGTTGCGCATGCGCAGCCGCGCTCAGAAATGCGCAGACCTTCATTTTTGGCGTCGTTTTGCACATATAAATGGTAAAATGAAGTTTTGAATGGCGAACATTGCATGCGCAACTGCGTAGTTTTAGCCGAGGTGCTGGGCATGCGCAGCTGCGTTCAGAAATGCGCAGACCTTTCATTTTTGGTGTCGTTTTGGCATTAAATGGTAAATGCAGTTTTGAATGGCGAACACGCATGCACAACTCGCGTAGTTTTAGCCGAGGTGCTGGGCGCATGCAGCTGCGTTCAGAAATGCGCAGACCTTTCATTTTTGGTGTCCTTGTGCGTATATAAATGGTCAAATGCAGTTTTGAACGGCGAACACGCGCATGCGCGCAGCTGCGTTAGTTTTAGCCGAGGTGATGGGCATGCGCGCAGCTACGTTTCAGAAATGCGCAGACCTTTCATTTTTGGTGTCGTTTTGCGCATATAAATGGTAAAATGCAGTTTTGAACGGCGAACGGATGCGCATGCGCAACTGCATAAACGTTTTAGCCGAGGTGCTGCACGCGCAGCTGCGTTCAGAAATGCGCAGACCTTTCATTTTTGGCCGTTTTGTGCGATATAAATGGTAAAATGCAGTTTTGAACGGTGAACAGCTGCGCACGCGCTTTTAGCCGCGCTTAGTTTTAGCCGATTTACGCGATGCGCAGCCGCGCTCAGAAATGCACAGACCTTTCATTTTTTGTATCCTTTTGGGCATATAAATGGTAAAATGCACCTTTGAACGGCGAACACACGCGCATGCGCAACTGCGTAGTTTTAGCCGAGGTGTTGGGCACGCGCAGCGCGTTCAGAAATGCGCAGACCTTTCATTGTTGGTGTTGTTTTGCGCATATAAATGGTAAATGCAGTTTTAAACGGCGAATACGCGCATGTGCAACTGCGTAGTTTTAGCCGAGGTTGCGCGCACGCGCAGGTGCATTCAGAAACGCGCAGACCTTCATTTTTGGTGTCCCCAGTGCATATAAATGGTAAAATGCAGTTTTGAACGGTGAACACATGAGCAACTGTGTTATTTTTAGCCGAGGATGCTGGGCATGCGCAGCCGCGCTCAGAAACGCGCAGACCTTTCATTTTTGGTTTCGTTTTGGGCATATGAATGGCAAAAAATGTAGTTTTTTAATGGCGATCACATGCGCAACCGCGTTGTTTTTGCGAGATGATGCGCAGCTGCTGCATTCAGAAATGCGCAGACCTTTCATTTTTGGTGTCGTTTTGCACATATAAATGGAAAAATGCAGTTTTTAATGGCGATTGCATGCGCAACTGTGCTTTTTAGCCGAGGTGATGGGCGACGCGCAGCTGCGCTCAGAAATGCACAGACCTTTCATTTTTGGCGTCGTCTTTTGGGTAAAATGATTTGAAATGGTAAATGCAGTTTTGAACGGCTGCATACGCGCATGCAGGAAGCAACCGCGAAGTTTTTTTGCTGAGGTGCAGTTTTGGATGGCGTACAGCGCAGCGTTCAGAAATGCGCGCTAGACCTTTCATTTTTGGTTTTTGTGTCCTTGTGCACATATAAATGGTCAAATGCAGTTTTGAACGGTGAACACGCACATGCGCAGCTGCGTAGTTTTAGCCGAGGTGCTGGGCATGCAGCTGCGTTCAGAAATGCGCAGACCTTTCATTTTTGGTGTCCGTCGGTTTTGCATATAAATGGTAAAATGCAGCATAGTTTTAACGGGTGCTGGTCACGCGCATGCGTTCAAATGCATAGTTTTAGCCGAGGTGCTTTGCACATATAAAGCTGCGCTCAAGTTTTGAAGGAAATGCGCAGACGCTTTCATTTTTGGCTGTCGCACATGCACAGCTGTGTTCCACATAAATGGACCTTTCATTTTTTGCAGTTTTGAACGGGTAAAATGCAGTTTTGCGCAAACTGCGCATGCGCCAGTTTTAGCCGCGCGTTGCTGCGCATGCGCAGGTGCGTTCAGACCGCGCAGACCTTTCATTTTTTTGTCCTTGTGCTCATATGAATGGTAAAATGCAGTTTTGAACGGCGAACACATGCGCATGCGCAACCGCGTAGTTTTAGCCGAGGTGCTGGGTACGCAGGTGCGCTCAGAAACGCGCAGACCTTTCATTGTTGGTGTTGTTTTGCGCGATATAAATGGTAAAATGCAGTTTTGAACGGGCGAACGGACGCGCATGCAACTGCGTACTTTTAGCCGAAAGGTTACGCACGCGCAGGTGCGTTTAGAAAATGCGCAGACCTTTCATTTTGTGTACTTGTTTGCATATAAATGGTAAAATGCAGTTTTTAACGGTGAACATGAGCAACTGCTTATTTTTGCCGAGTTGATGTGTACGCGCAGCTGCGCTCAGAAATGCGCAGACCTTTCATTTTTGGTTTCGTTTTGCGCATATGAATGGCAAAATGTAGTTTTTAATGGCGATCACATGCGCAACTGCGTTGTTTTTGCCGAGATGCTGCGCATGCGCAGCTGCATTCAGAAATGCGCAGACCTTTCATTTTTGGTGTCGTTTTGCGCATATAAATGGCAAAATGCAGTTTTTAATGGCGATCGCATACGCAACTGTGCTTTTTAGTCGAGGTGCTGCGCATGCGCAGCTGCGTTCAGAAATGCACAGACCTTTCATTTTTGGCGTCGTTTTGCGCATATAAATGGTAAAATGAAGTTTTGAACGGCGAACACATTGCATGCAACCGCGTAGTTTTAGCTGAGGTGCTGCATGCGCAGCTGCGTTCAGGACTGCGCAGACTTTTCATTTTTGGTGTCCTTGTGCGCATATAAATGGTAAAATGCAGTTCTGAACTTCGAACGCATGCGCATGCGCAACTGCGTAGTTTTAGCCGAGGTGCTGGGCATTCACAGATGCGCTCGGACTGCGCAGACCTTTCATTTTTTGTGTCCTTGTGCTCATATGAATGGTAAAATGCACCTTTGAACGGCGAACGGATGTGCATGCGCAACTGCGTAGTTTTAGCCGAGGTGCTGGGCATGCGCAGGTGCGTTCAGAAATGCGCAGACCTTTCATTGTTGGTGTCGTTTTGCGCATATAAATGGTAAAATGCAGTTTTGAATGGCGAATGGATGCGCATGCAAACCGCGTAGTTTTAGCCGAGGTGCTGGGCATGCGCAGCTGCGCGTTCAGAAATGCACAGACCTTTCATTTTTGGTGTCGTTTTGCGCATATAAACGGTAAAATGCAGCTTTGAAAGGTGAACACATGCGCAGGTGCGATGTTTTAGCCGATTTCATGCGCTTGCGCAGCTGCGTCCAGAAATGCGCAGACCTTTCATTGTTGGCATCGTTTTCCGCATTATACATGGTAAAATGCAGTTTTGAAAGGCGAACACATGCGCATGCACAACTGCGTAGTTTTAGCCGAGGTGTTGGGCATGTGCAGCTGTGTTTCAGAAATGCGCAGATCTTTCATTTTTTGTCGTTTTGGCGACATAAACGGTAAAATGCAGTTTTGAACGGCGAACATGCGCATGCGCAACTGCGTAGTTTTTGCCGCTTTGCTGCGCATGCGCAGGTGCTTTCAGAAATGTGCAGATCTTTCATTTCTGGTGTCCTTGTGCGCATATAAATGGTAAAATGCCGTTTTGAACGACGAACAGATGCGCATCTACAACTGCATACTTTTAGCCGAGTTGCTACGCATGCGCAGGTGCGTTTGGACTGCGCAGACCTTACATTTTTTGTGTCCTTGTGTGCATATAAATGGTAAAATGCAGTTTTGAACGGTGAACACACGCGCAGCTGCCGCTTATTTTTTAGCCGAAAGGCGCGCATGCGCATCTGCGCTCAGAAATGCACAGACCTTTCATTTTTGGTGTCGTTTTCCGCATTATAAATGGTCAAATGTAGTTTTTAATGGCGACGCATGCGCAACTGCGTTGTTTTTAGCCAGGTTGCTGCGCACGCGCAGCTGCGCTCAGAAATGCGCAGACCTTTCATTTTTGGTGTCGTTTATGATATAAATGGCAAAATGCAGTTTTTAATGGCGATTGCGCGACACGCAACCGCGTTTTTTTAGCCGAGGTGCGCGCACGCGCAGCCGCGCTCAGAAATGCGTAGATCTTTCATTTTGGCATCGTTTTCCGCATTATACATGGTAAAATGCAGTTTTGAACGGCGAACACACGCGCATGCGCAACCGCGTAGTTTTAGCCGAGGTGTTGAGCAACGCCGCAGCCGCGCTTTCAGAAATGCGCAGACCTTCATTTTTTGGTGTCGTTTTGGGCATATAAATGGTAAAATGCAGTTTTGAACGGCGAACGCTATGCGCACGCAACTGCATAGTTTTAGCCGAGGTGCTGGGCATGCACAGCCGCGTTCAGAAATGCGCAGACCTTTATTATTGGCGTTGTTTTGCGCGACATAAATGGTAAATGCAGTTTTGAACGGCGAACATGCGCATGCGCAACTGCGTAGTTTTAGCCGAGGTTGCTGCGCATGACAAGCAGCTGCTCAGAAAATGCGCAGACCTTTCATTTTTTGGTGTCCCTTGCACATATAAATGGTCAAATGCAGTTTTGAACGGTGAACACATGCGCACGCGCAGCCGCGTAGTTTTAGCCGAGGTGCTGGGCACGCGCAGCTGGCGCTCAGCAATGCGCAGACCTTTCATTTTTGGTGTCCCATTTGGGCATATAAATGGTCAAATGCAGTTTTGAACGGTTACACACGCGCATGCGCAACTGCATAGTTTTATCCGAGGTGCTGGTCGCGCAGCTGCGTTCAGAAATGCGCAGATCTTTCATTTTTGGCGTTTTGTGCATATAAAATGGTAAAATGAAGTTTTGAATGGCAAACGCCAGCACACACGCAACTGCATAGTTTTAGCTGAGGTGCTGCACATGCACAGCTGTGTTCAAATGCGCAGACCTTTCATTTTTGGCGCCGTTTTGCGCATATAATGGTAAAACGCAGTTTTGAACGGCAAACATGCGCGCGCGCAGCTGCGTAGTTTTAGCCGAGGTGCTGCGCATGCGCAGGTGCGCTCAGAAATGCACAGACCTTTCATTTTTTTTGTGTCCTTGTGCTCATATAAAATGGTCAAATGCAGGCAGTTTGAACAGTGAAAGACGCGCATGCGCAACTGCGTAGTTTTAGCCGAGGTGATGCGGGATGCGCAGCTGCATTCAGAAATGCGCAGAATTTTCATTGTTGGTGTCCCAGCGCATATAAATGGTAAAATGCAGTTTTGAACGGCGAACAGATGCGCATGTGCAACGCGCACGCAAACAACCGCGCAGTTTTAGCCGAGACCTTACATTTTTGTGTCATGCGCAGGTAACGTTTTTGAAATGCACAGACCTTTCATTTTTTAGTGTCCCAGCGGGCGCTCATAAATGGTAAATGCAGTTTTGAACGGTTTAACAAATGGCAAATGCGCAACTGCATAGTTTTAGCCGAGGTTTAGCTGCGACGCGCGCAGCTGCGTTCAGAAATGCGCAGGACCTTTCATTTTTTGGTGTCGTTTTGCGCATTATAAATGGTAAAAAATGCAGTTTTAATGGCGAACACACGCGCATGCGCAACTGTTTTTTAGCCGAGGTGCTGCGCATGCAGGCAGGCGTCTTCAGAAATGCGCAGACCTTTCATTTTTGGTGTCGTTTGCGACATAAATGGTAAATGCAGTTTTGAAGGCGAACTACACATCCGCAACCGCGTAGTTTTAGCCGACGCATGATGCGCACGCGCAGCTGCGCTCAGAAATGCACAGACCTTTCATTGTTGGCATCGTTTTGGGCATTATAAAATGGTAAAATGCAGTTTTGAACTCGAACGGATGCGCATGTGCAACCGCATAGTTTTAGCTGAGGCAGACGCACGCGCCAGGCGCGCTCAGAAATGCGCAGACCTTTCAAATTGTGTCCCAGCGCATATAAATGGTAAAATGCAGTTTGAACGGTGAACATGGTGCTTATTTTTAGCCGAGTTTTGACCAAAACGGCTCAGCAATGAAACCTTTCATTTTTGGTGTCCTTATAATATAAATGCAAATGCAGTTTTGACATTGAACTGCGAAGTTTTAGCCGGGCGTTGGGCATGCGCAGGTGCGCTCAGAAATGCGCAGATCTTTCATTTTTTGGCATCGTTTGCGCATATAAATGGAAAAATGGTTTTTAATGCAGTTTTGAAACGGTGAACACAAATTCAGAGCGCACCGCGCAGGACCTTCATTTTGGTGTTCTTTTAGGTCAAATGCAGTTTGAAAGGCGGACACATGCGCATGCGCTGCGCTTTTAAATGCGCAGACCTTGCATTTTTGGTGACCTTTCATTGCGATGTCGTTTTGCACATATAAATGGTCAAATGCAGTTTTGAACGGCGAAACGCGCGCACGCGCAACTGCGTAGTTTTAGCCGAGGTGCTGGGCATTTAGCCGCGCTCAGAAATGCGCAGATCTTTCATTTTTGGTGTTTTGCGCATAAATGGAAAAATGCTGTTTTTAATGGCGATTGTAAGCAACTGTTTGAACGGCGAAGTTGCGCTCGCGACCTTTCATTTTTGGTGTTCTTTGCGCAACTGGTCAAAATGCAGTTTTAATATGCGCACGCGCAGCCGCGTAGTTTTAGCCGACGGATGCGCACGCGCAGCCGCGCTCAGAAATGCACAGACCTTTCATTTTGATGTCTGTTTTGCGATATAAATGGTAAATGCAGTTTTGAACGGTGAACGGACGCGCATGCGCAACCGCTGCTTTAGTTTTAGCGGAGCATGCTGCGCTCAGACCGCGCAGACTTTTCATTTTTTGTGCTGAGCGCCATAAATGGTCACGGTGAAAAGCAGACTTTCATTTTTTGGTATCCTTGTGCTCATATAAATGGTAAAATGCACCTTTGAACGGCGAACACGCGCATGCGCAACTGCATAGTTTTAGCCGAGGTGTTGGGCATGCGCAGGTGCTTCTCAGAAATGCGCAGACCTTTCATTTTTGGTGTTGTTTTGCGATATAAATGGTAAAATGCAGTTTTAACGGCGAACGGATGCGCATGCGCAACCGCGTACTTTTAGCCGAAAGTTGCTACGCATGCGCAGGTGCTGCTCAGAAAAGGCGCAGACCTTTCATTTTTTGTGTCCTTGTGTGCATATAAATGGTAAAATGCAGTTTTGAACGGTGAACACACGCGCAGCTGCTTATTTTAGCGAAATTTGCTGCGAAGGCGCAGCTGCGTTCAGAAATGCGCAGACCTTTCATTTTTTGGTTTCGTTTTGGCATTATAAATGGCAAAATGTAGTTTTAATGGCGAACACATGCGCATGCGCAACTGCGTTGTTTTTGCCGAGGTGCTGGGCGCACGCGCAGCCGCGTTCAGAAATGCGCAGACCTTTCATTTTTGGTGTCGTTTTGCGCATATAAATGGTAAAATGCAGTTTTTAATAAGAACGATCGCATGCGCAACTGTGCTTTTTTTAGCTGAGGTTTAAATGCGCGCAGGCCGCGCTCAGAAATGCACAGACCTTTCATTTTTGGTGTTTTGTGCATATAAATGGTAAAATGCAGTTTTGAAGGGCTTAACGCGCATGCAAAACCGCGTAGTTTTAGCCGAGGTGCTGCATGCGCAGCTGCGTTCAGGACCGCGCAGACTTTTCATTTTTTGGTGTCCTTGTGCGCATATAAATGGTAAAATGCAGTTTTGAACTGAACGAACATGCGCATGCTAAACTGCGTAGTTTTAGCCGAGGTGCTGGGCATTTCACAGATGCGCTCAGAAAATGCGCAGACCTTTCATTTTTGTGTCCTTGTGCTCATAAATGGTAAAATGCAGTTTTGAACGGGCGAACGGATGCGCATGCGCAACTGCGTAGTTTTAGCCGAGGTGCTGGGCATGCGCAGGTGCGTTCAGAAATGCGCAGACCTTTCATTGTTGGTGTCGTTTTTTGCGATATAAATGGTAAAATGCAGTTTTGAATGGCGAATGGATGCGCATGCGCAACTGCGTAGTTTTAGCCGAGGTGCTGGGCATGCGCAGCTGCGTTCAGAAATGCACAGACCTTTCATTTTTGGTGTCGTTTTGTGCATATAAACGGTAAAATGCAGTTTTGAAAGGCGAACATATGCGCATGTGCAACTGCATGTTTTAGCCGATTTCATGGCGCATGCGCAGCTGCGTTCCAGAAATGCGCAGACCTTTCATTTTTGGTGTCGTTTTGCGTATTATAAATGGTAAAATGCAGTTTTGAAAGGCGAACACACGCGATGCAAACTGCGTAGTTTTAGCCGAGGTGTTGGGCATGTGCAGCTGTGTTTCAGAAATGCGCAGATCTTTCATTTTTGGCATCGTTTTGCGCATATAAACGGTAAAATGCAGTTTTGAACGGCGAACATGCGCAAAATGCAACCGCGTAGTTTTTGCCGAGGTGTTGCGCATGCGCAGGGTGCTTTCAGAAATGCACAGATCTTTCATTTTTGGTGTCCTTTTGCGATATAAATGGTAAAATGCCGTTTTGAACGGATGCGAATTACAACTGCGCAACCGCGTAGTTTTAGCCGAGTTTTAGCATGCGCAGGTGCGCTTGGAAATGCGCAGACCTTTCATTTTTGGTGTCCTTGTGTGCATATAAATGGTAAAATGCAGTTTTGAACGGTGAACACACGCGCAGCTGCTTATTTTAGAGGTGCTGCGGCACGCGCAGCTGCGTTCAGAAATGCGCAGACCTTTCATTTTTGGCATCGTTTTGCGCATTATAAATGGTAAAATGCAGTTTTTAAACGGCGAACGCATGCGCAACTGTGTTGTTTTAGCCGAGGTGCTGCGCATGCGCGCAGCTGCGCTCAGAAATGCGCAGACCTTTCATTTTTGGTGTCGTTTTGCGACATAAATGGTCAAATGCAGTTTTAATGGCGATCGCGCACGCAAACTGCGTTTTTAGCCGAGGTGATGCGCACGCGCAGCTGCGCTCAGAAATGCGTAGACCTTTCATTTTTGGTGTCGCTTTCCGCATATAAATGGTAAAATGCAGTTTTGAACGGCGAACACATGCGCATGCGCAACCGCGTAGTTTTAGCCGAGGTGTTGAGCACGCGCAGCTGCGTTTTCAGAAATGCGCAGATCTTTCATTTTTGGTGTCGTTTTGGCGATATAAATGGTAAAATGCAGTTTTGAAGGCGAACGCGCGCATGCGCAACTGCATAGTTTTAGCTGAGGTGCTGCACATGCGCAGCTGCGCTTCAGAAATGCGCAGACCTTTCATTTTTGGTGTCCCTTTGCGCATATAAATGGTAAATGCAGTTTTGAATGGCGAACATGCGCATGCGCAGCTGCGTAGTTTTAGCCGAGGTTGCTGGGCATGCGCAGGTGCGTTCAGAAATCGCAGACCTTTCATTTTTGGTGTCCTTTGTGCACATATAAATGGTCAAAATGCAGTTTTGAACGGTGAACACGCGCGCAAGCCGCGTAGTTTTAGCCGAGGTGCTGGGCATGCGCAGCCGCGCTCAGAATCGCGCAGACCTTTCATTTTTGGTGTCCTTGTGCGCATATAAATGGTCAAATGCAGTTTTGAACGGCTTACACATGCGCATGCGCAGCTGCATAGTTTTATCCGAGGTGCTGGTCATGCGCAGCTGCGTTCAGAAATGCGCAGATCTTTCATTTTTGGCGTCGTTTTGTGCATATAAATGGTAAAATGAAGTTTTGAAGGCGAACGCTTGCGCATACGCAACTGCATAGTTTTAGCTGAGGTGCTGCACATGCACAGCTGTGTTCAGAAATGTGCAGACCTTTCATTTTTGGCGTCGTTTTGCGCATATAAATGGTAAAATGCAGTTTTGAACGGCGAAACATGCGCATGCGCAACTGCGTAGTTTTAGCCGCGTTGCTGCGCATGCGCAGGTGCGTTCAGAAATGCGCAGACCTTTCATTTTTGGTGTCCTTGTGCGCATATAAATGGTCAAATGCAGTTTTGAACGGTGAACACATGCGCATGCGCGCCGCTGCGTTTTTTAGCCGAGGTGATGCGGACGCGCAGCCGCGCTCAGAAATGCGCAGACCTTTCATTTTGGTGTCCTTTGTGCGATATAAATGGTAAAATGCAGTTTTGAACGGTGAACAGATGCGCATGAAATGCTGCGTAGTTTTAGCCGAGTTGCTGCGCAAACGCAGCTGCGCTCAGACCGCGCAGACCTTTAATTTTTGGTGTCCTTGAAAATAGCAAACCCTATAAATGGTCAAATGCAGTTTTGAACGGTGAACACACGCGCAACTGTGTTGTTTTATCCGAGGTGCTGCGCATGCGCAGCCGCGCTCAGAAATGCGAGACCTTTCATTTTGGTGTCGCGTTTTTGCATAAAATGGCAAATGCTGTTTTAATGGCGAAAAGTTGCATCATGAGCAACTGCGTTGTTTTTAGCCGAGGTGCTGTGCATGCGCAGTTGCGTTCAGAAAATGCGCGTAGACCTTTCATTTTTGGCATCGTTTTGCGCATTATAATGGTAAAATGCAGTTTTGAACAAATGAACACATGCGCATGCGCAACTGCGTAGTTTTAGCCGAGGTTGGGCAGGCGCAGCTGCGAAGCAGAAATGCGCAGACCTTTCATTTTTGGCATGTTTTAGAAAAGCATATAAATGGTAAAATGCAGTTTTGAACGGCGAACGCCGCATCGCAACTCCCGCAGAGTTTTAGCCGATTTGCTGCGCACACGCACAGCTGCGTTCAAAATGCACAGACCTTTCATTTTTGGTGTCGTTTTAAATGCAAATCATAAAATGGTAAAATGCAGTTTTGAAGGCTGAACGGATGCGCATGCGCAACCGCGTAATGTTTTAGCCGAGGGCCTGCGCATGCGAAGGCGCGTTCAGAAATGCGCAGACCTTTCATTTTTGTGTCCTTGTGCGCATATAAATGGTAAAATGCAGTTTTGAACGGTGAAACGGATGCGCAACCGCTTGTTTTAGCCGAGGTGCTGGGCATGCGCAGGCGTTCAGAAATGCGCAAACCTTTCATTTTTGGTGTCCTTGTGCGCATATAAATGGTCAAATGCAGTTTTTAATGGTGAACGCTTATGCATGCGCAACTGCGTAGTTTTAGCCGAGGTGCTGGGCATGCGCAGCTGCGTTCAGAAATGCGCAGACCTTTCATTTTTGGTTCGTTTTGACGCATATAAATGGAAAAAATGCTGTTTTGAATGGCGAATCAGATGCGCATGAGCAACTGTGTTGTTTTAGCCGAGGTGCTGCGCATGCGCGCCGCGCTCAGAAATGCGCAGACCTTTCATTTTTGGTGTTCTTTTGCGCATATAAATGGTCAAATGCAGTTTTGAATGGCGAACACACGCGCATAAGCAACTGCATAGTTTTAGCCGAGGTTGATGCGCATGCGCAGCTGCGTTCTCAGAAATGCGCAGACCTTTCATTTTTTTTGATGTCGTTTTGCACATATAAATGGTAAAATGCAGTTTTGAACGGTGAACGCATGCGCATGCGCAACTGCGTAGTTTTAGCCGAGGTGCTGGGCATGCGCAACTGCGTTCAGAAATGCGCAGATCTTTCATTTTTGGCGTCGTTTTGCGCATATAAATGGAAAAATGCTGTTTTTAATGGCGATTGCATGAGCAACTGTGTTGTTTTAGCCGAGGTGCTGCGCATGCGCAGTTGCGTTTGGACTGCGCAGACCTTTCATTTTTGGTGTTCTTGTGCGCATATAAATGGTCAAATGCAGTTTTGAAAGGTGAACACATGCGCATGCGCAGCTGCGTAGTTTTAGCCGATTTGATGCGCATGCGCAGCTGCGTTCAGAAATGCGCAGACCTTTCATTGTTGATGTCGTTTTGCACATATAAATGGTAAAATGCAGTTTTGAACGGCGAACGGATGCGCATGCGCAACTAAGTAGCTTTAGCCGAGGTGATGCGGATGCGCAGCTGCGTTCAGGACTGCGCAGACTTTTCATTTTTGGTGTCCTTTTGCGCATATAAATGGTCAAATGCAGTTTTGAACGGTGAACACATGCGCATGCGCAGCTGCGTACTTTTAGCTGAGGTGCTGCGCATGCGCAGTTGCGTTCAGACTGCGCAGACCTTTCATTTTTGGTGTCCTTGTGCATATAAAATGGTAAAATGCACCTTTGAACGGCGAACACATGCGCATGCGCAACTGCGTAGTTTTAGCCGAGGTGCTGGGCATGCGCAGGTGCGTTCAGAAATGCGCAGACCTTTCATTGTTGGTGTTGTTTTGCGCATATAAATGGTAAAATGCAGTTTTAAACGGCGAACGGACGCGCAGCATGCAACTGCGACATTTTTAGCCGAGGTGCTTGCATGCGCAGGTGCGTTTGGACCGCGCAGACCTTTCATTTTTTTTTGTGTCCTTGTGCGCATATAAATGGTAAAATGCAGTTTTGAACGGTGAACACACGCATGCGCAGCTGCATAGTTTTAGCCGAGTTGCTGCGTATGCGCAGCTGCGCTCAGAAATGCGCAGACCTTTCATTTTTGGTTTCGTTTTGCGCATATAAATGGCAAAATGCAGTTTTTTAATGGCGAACGCACGCATGCAACTGCGTAGTTTTAGCCGAGATGCTGCGCATGCGCAGCCGCGTTCAGAAATGCGCAGACCTTTCATTTTTGGTCGTTTTGCGCATATAAATGGTAAAATGCAGTTTTTTTAATGGCGAATCGCATGAGCAACTGCGTGGTTTTTAGTCGAGGTTACTGCGCATGCGCAGGTGCTTCAGAAATGCGCAGACCTTTCATTTTTGGTGTCGTTTTGCGCATATAAATGGTAAAATGCAGTTTTGAACGGTGAACACATGCGCATGCGCAAAAATCGTAGTTTTAGCCGAGGTGCTGCATGCGCAGCTGCGTTCAGAAATGCGCAGACCTTTCATTTTTTTGGTGTCCTTTTGCGCATATAAATGGTAAAATGCAGTTTTGAACGGAATGCGGATGCATCGCAACTGCGTAGTTTTAGCCGAGGTGCTGGGCATTCACAGATGCGCTCAGAAATGCGCAGACCTTTCATTTTTTGTGTCCTTGTGCTCATATAAATGGTAAAATGCAGTTTTGAACGGCGAACGGATGCGCATGCGCAACTGCGTAGTTTTAGCCGAGGTGCTGGGCATGCGCAGCTGCGTTCAGAAATGCGCAGACCTTTCATTTTTGGTGTCCTTTTGCGCATATAAATGGTAAAATGCAGTTTTTAATGGCGAACACATGCGCATGAGCAACTGCGTTGTTTTAGCCGAGGTGCTGGGCACGCGCAGCTGCGCTCAGAAATGCGCAGACCTTTCATTTTTGGTGTCGCTTTGCGCATATAAATGGTAAAATGCAGTTTTGAAAGGTGAACACGCGCATGCGCGCAGGCGTAGTTTTAGCCGATTTGATGCGCATGCGCAGCTGCGTTCAGAAATGCGCAGACCTTTCATTGTTGGCATCGTTTTCCGCATTATACATGGTAAAATGCAGTTTTGAAAGGCGAACACATGCGCATGCACAACTGCGTAGTTTTAGCCGAGGTGTTGGGCATGTGCAGCTGCGTTTCAGAAATGCGCAGATCTTTCATTTTTGGCGTCGTTTTGCGCATATAAATGGTAAAATGCAGTTTTGAACGGCGAACATGCGCATGCGCAACTGCGTAGTTTTTGCCGCGTTGCTGCGCATGCGCAGGTGCTTTCAGAAATGCGCAGATCTTTCATTTTTGGTGTCCTTGTGCGCATATAAATGGTAAAATGAAGTTTTGAAGGCGAACGTTGCGCATACGCAACTGCGTAGTTTTAGCTGAGGTGCTGCATGCGCAGCTGCGTTCAGGACTGCGCAGACTTTTCATTGTTGGTGTCCTTGTGCGCATATAAATGGTAAAATGCAGTTCTGAACTTCGAACGCATGCGCATCCGCAACTGCGTAATTTTAGCCGATTTGCTGCGCATGCGCAGCTGCGTTCAGAAATGCACAGACCTTTCATTGTTGGTGTCGTTTTGCGCATATAAATGGTAAAATGCAGTTTTAAATGGCGAACGGATGCGCATGTGCAACTGCGTAGTTTTAGCCGAGAAACTTACGCATGCGCAGGTGCGCTCAGAAATGCGCAGACCTTTCATTTTTGGTGTCCTTGTGTGCATATAAATGGTAAAATGCAGTTTTGAACGGTGAACACATGCGCATGCACAGCTTATTTTTAGCCGAGGTGTTGCGCGAAGCGCAGCTGCGTTCAGAAATGCGCAGACCTTTCATTTTTGGTTTCGTTTTGCGATATAAATGGTAAAATGCAGTTTTGAACGGCGAACGGATGCGCATGCGCAACTGCGTAGTTTTAGCCGAGGTGCTGGGCACGCGCGCAGCTGCGTTCAGAAATGCGCAGACCTTTCATTTTTGGTGTCGTTTTTGCGCATATAAATGGTAAAATGCAGTTTTGAACGGCGAACACATGCGCATGCGCAACTGCGTAGTTTTAGCCGAGGTGTTGCGCGCACGCGCAGCTGCGCTCAGAAATGCACAGACCTTTCATTTTTGGCGTCGTTTTGCGCATATAAATGGTAAAATGCAGTTTTGAACGGCGAACACATGCGCATGCGCAAATCTGCGTAGTTTTAGCTGAGGTGCTGCATGCGCAGCTGCGCTCAGACCGCAGACCTTTCATTTTTGGTGTCGTTTGCGCATATAAATGGTAAAATGCAGTTTTGAACGGCGAACACATGCGCATCCGCAACTGCGTAGTTTTAGCCGAGGTGCTGGGCATGCGCAGCTGCGTTCAGAAATGCGCAGACCTTTCATTTTGGTGTCGTTTTTGCGCATATAAATGGAAAAATGCTGTTTTTAATGGCGATTGCATGAGCAACTGTGTTATTTTAGCCGAGGTGCTGCGGCATGCGCAGTTGCGCTCAGAAATGCGCAGACCTTTCATTTTTGGTGTTCTTGTGCACATATAAATGGTCAAATGCAGTTTTGAAAGGTGAACACATCGCATGCGCAGCTGCGTAGTTTTAGCCGAGGTGATGCGCATGCAGAGCTGCGTTCAGAAATGCGCAGACCTTTCATTTTTGGTGTCGTTTTGCACATATAAATGGTAAAATGCAGTTTTGAATGGCGAACGGATGCGCATGCGCAACTGCATAATTTTAGCCGAGGTGTTGCGCACGCAGCTGCGCTCAGAAATGCGCAGACCTTTTCATTTTTGGTGTCGTTTTGCACATAAAATGGTAAAATGCAGTTTTGAATGGCGGCGGATGCGCATGCGCAACTGCGTAGTTTTAGCCGAGGTGATGCGCATGCGCAGCTTGCGCTCAGAAACTGCGCAGACTTTTCATTTTTGGTGTTCTTTTGCGCATATAAATGGTCAAATGCAGTTTTGAACGGTGAACACATGCGCATGCGCAGCTGCGTACTTTTAGCTGAGGTGTTGCGCATGCGCAGTTGCGTTCGGACTGCGCAGACCTTTCATTTTTTTGTATCCTTGTGCTCATATGAATGGTAAAATGCACCTTTGAACGGCGAACACATGCGCATGTGAAACTGCGTAGTTTTAGCCGAGGTGCTGGGCATGCGCAGGTGCATTCAGAAATGCGCAGACCTTTCATTGTTGGTGTCGTTTTGCGCATATAAATGGTCAAATGCAGTTTTGAATGGCGAACAGATGCGCATGCGCAACTGCGTAGTTTTAGCCGAGGTGCTGGGCATGCGCAGCTGCGTTCAGAAATGCACAGACCTTTCATTTTTGGTGTCGTTTTGCGCATATAAATGGTAAAATGCAGTTTTGAACGGCAAACATGCGCATGCGCAACTGCGTAGTTTTAGCCGAGGTGCTGCGCATGCGCAGCTGCGTTCAGAAATGCGCAGACCTTTCATTTTTGGTGTCCTTGTGCGCATATAAATGGAAAAATGCTGTTTTTAATGGCGATTGCATGAGCAACTGTGTTGTTTTAGCCGAGGTGCTGCGCATGCGCAGTTGCATTCGGATTGCGCAGACCTTTCATTTTTGTGTTCTTGTGCGCATATAAATGGTAAAATGCAGTTTTGAAAGGTGAACACATGCGCAGCTGCGTGGTTTTAGCCGAGGGATGCGCATGCGCAGCAGCGTTCAGAAATCGCTGACCTTTCATTTTTGGTGTCGTTTTTGCGCATATAAATGGTAAAATGCAGTTTTGAATGGCGAACGGATGCGCGCATGCGCAACTGCGTAGTTTTAGCCGAGGTGATGCGGATGCGCAGTTGCGTTCAGGACTGCGCAGACTTTTCATTTTTGGTGTTCTTTTGCGCATTTAAATGGTCAAATGCAGTTTTGAACGGTGAACACATGCGGATGCGCAGCTGCGTACTTTTAGCTGAGGTGCTGCGCGCATGCGCAGGTTGCGTTCAGAAATGCGCAGACCTTTCATTTTTTGTCCTTTTGCGCATATAAATGGTAAAATGCAGTTTTGAACGGCGAACACATGCGCATGCGAAACTGCGTAGTTTTAGCCGAGGTGCTGGGCATGCGCAGGTGCGTTCAGAAATGCGCAGACCTTTCATTTTTGGTGTCGTTTTGCGCATATAAATGGAAAAATGCTGTTTTGAATGGCGATTGCATGAGCAACTGTGTTGTTTTAGCCGAGGTGCTGCGCATGCGCAGTTGCATTCAGAAATGCGCAGACCTTTCATTTTTGTGTCCTTGTGCGCATATAAATGGTCAAAATGCAGTTTTGAAAGGTGAACACATGCGCAGCTGCGTAGTTTTAGCCGATTTGATGCGCATGCGCAGCAGCGTTCAGAAATGCGCTGACCTTTCATTGTTGGTGTCGTTTTCCGCATTATACATGGTAAAATACAGTTTTGAACGGCGAACACATGCGCATGCGCAACTGCGTAGTTTTAGCCGAGGTGTTGCGCATGCGCAGCTGCGTTTCAGAAATGTGCAGATATTTCATTTTTTGGCGTCGTTTTCGATATAAATGGTAAAATGCAGTTTTGAACGGCGAACATGCGCATGCGCAACTGCGTAGTTTTAGCCGCGTTGCTGCGCATGCGCAGGTGCGTTCAGAAATGCGCAGACCTTTCATTTTTGGTGTCCTTGTGCGCATATAAATGGTCAAATGCAGTTTTGAACGGTGAACACATGCGCATCCACAGCTGCATAGTTTTAGCCGAGGTGCTGGGCATGCGCAGCTGCGTTCAGCAATGCGCAGACCTTTCATTTTTGGTGTCCTTGTCGCATATAAATGGTCAAATGCAGTTTTGAACGGCTTACACATGCGCATGCGCAGCTGCATAGTTTTATCCGAGGTGCTGGGCATGCACAGCTGCGTTCAGAAATGCGCAGACCTTTAATTTTTGGCGTCGTTTTTCACATATAAATGGAAAAATGCTGTTTTTAATGGCGATTGCATGAGCAACTGTGTTGTTTTAGCCGAGGTGCTGCGCATGCGCAGTTGCGTTTGGACTGCGCAGACCTTTCATTTTTGGTATTCTTGTGCGCATATAAATGGTCAAATGCAGTTTTGAGCAGTGAACACATGCGCATGCGCAACTAAGTAGCTTTAGCCGAGGTGATGCGGATGCGCAGCTGCGATCAGGAATGCGCAGACTTTTCATTGTTGGTGTCCTTGTGCGCATATAAATGGTAAAATGCAGTTTTGAATGACGAACACATGCGCATGCGCAACTGCGTAGTTTTAGCCGAGGTGTTGGGCACGCGCAGCTGCAATGTTCAGAAATGCGCAGACCTTTCATTTTTGGTGTCGTTTTGCGATATATAAATGGTAAAATGCAGTTTTGAACGGCGAACGTTGCATGCGCAACCGCGTAGTTTTAGCCGAGGTGCTGCATGCGCAGCTGCGTTCAGAAATGCACAGACCTTTCATTTTTGGTGTCCTTTTGCGCATATAAATGGTAAAATGCAGTTTTGAACGGCGAACATGCGCATGCGCAACTGCGTAGTTTTAGCCGAGGTGCTGCGCGCATGCGCGCAGGTGCGCTCAGAAATGCACAGACCTTTCATTTTTGGTGTCCTTTTGCACATATAAATGGTCAAATGCAGTTTTGAATGGCGAACACATGCGCATGCACAACTGCGTAGTTTTAGCCGAGGTGCTGGGCATGCGCAGCTGCGTTCAGAAATGCGCGCAGACCTTTCATTTTGGTGTCCTTTTGCATATATAAATGGTCAAATGCAGTTTTGAATGTGAACACATGCGCGCGCAACTGCGTAGTTTTAGCCGAGGTGCTGCGCATGCGCAGGTGCGCTCAGAAATGCGCAGACCTTTCATTTTTGGTGTCGTTTTGCGCATATAAATGGAAAAATGCTGTTTTTAATGGCGATTGCATGAGCAACTGTGTTGTTTTAGCCGAGGTGCTGCGCATGCGCAGCTGCGTTCAGAAATGCACAGACCTTTCATTTTTGGTGTTCTTGTGCGCATATAAATGGTCAAATGCAGTTTTGAAAGGTGAACACATGCGCATGCGCAGCTGCGTAGTTTTAGCCGATTTGATGCGCATGCGCAGCTGCGTTCAGAAATGCGCAGACCTTTCATTGTTGATGTCGTTTTGCACATATAAATGGTAAAATGAAGTTTTGAAGGCGAACGCTTGCGCATACGCAACTGCATAGTTTTAGCTGAGGTGCTGCACATGCGCAGCTGTGTTCAGAAATGTGCAGACCTTTCATTTTTGGCGTCGTTTTGCGCATATAAATGGTAAAATGCAGTTTTGAACGGCGAACACGCATGCGCATGCGCAACTGCGTAGTTTTAGCCGAGGTGCTGCGCATGCGCAGCTGCGTTCAGAAATGCACAGACCTTTCATTTTTGGTGTCCTTGTGCGCATATAAATGGTCAAATGCAGTTTTGAATGGTGAACACATGCGCATGCGCAACTGCGTAGTTTTAGCCGAGGTGCTGGGCATGCGCAGCTGCGTTCAGGACTGCGCAGACTTTTCATTTTTGGTGTCCTTGTGCGCATATAAATGGTAAAATGCAGTTCTGAACTTCGAACGCATGCGCATCCGCAACTGCGTAGTTTTAGCCGAGGTGCTGGGCATGCGCAGCTGCGTTCAGAAATGCGCAGACCTTTCATTTTTGGTGTCGTTTTGCGCATATAAATGGAAAAATGCTGTTTTTAATGGCGATTGCATGAGCAACTGTGTTGTTTTAGTCGAGGTGCTGCGCATGCGCAGTTGCGTTCAGAAATGCGCAGACCTTTCATTTTTGTGTTCTTGTGCGCATATAAATGGTCAAATGCAGTTTTGAAAGGTGAACACATGCGCAACTGCGTAGTTTTAGCCGATTTGATGCGCATGCGCAGCAGCGTTCAGAAATGCGCTGACCTTTCATTGTTGGTGTCGTTTTCCGCATTATACATGGTAAAATGCAGTTTTGAACGGCGAACACATGCGCATGCGCAACTGCGTAGTTTTAGCCGAGGTGTTGGGCATGCGCAGCTGCGTTTCAGAAATGCGCAGATCTTTCATTTTTGGCGTCGTTTTGCGCATATAAATGGTAAAATGCAGTTTTGAACGGCGAACATGCGCATGCGCAACTGCGTAGTTTTAGCCGCGTTGCTGCGCATGCGCAGGTGCGTTCAGAAATGCGCAGACCTTTCATTTTTGGTGTCCTTGTGCGCATATAAATGGTCAAATGCAGTTTTGAACGGTGAACACATGCGCATCCACAGCTGCATAGTTTTAGCCGAGGTGCTGGGCATGCGCAGCTGCGTTCAGCAATGCGCAGACCTTTCATTTTTGGTGTCCTTGTGCGCATATAAATGGTCAAATGCAGTTTTGAACGGCTTACACATGCGCATGCGCAGCTGCATAGTTTTAGCCGAGGTGCTGGGCATGCGCAGCTGCGTTCAGAAATGCGCAGACCTTTAATTTTTGGCGTCGTTTTTCACATATAAATGGAAAAATGCTGTTTTTAATGGCGAACACACGCATGAGCAACTGTGTTGTTTTAGCCGAGGTGCTGCGCATGCGCAGGTTGCGCTTTGACCGCGCGCAGACCTTTCATTTTTGGTATTCTTGTGCGCATATAAATGGTCAAATGCAGTTTTGAGCAGTGAAAACATGCGCATGCGCAACTAAGTAGCTTTAGCCGAGGTGATGCGGATGCGCAGCTGCGATCAGGAATGCGCATACCTTTCATTTTTGGTGTCCTTTGTGCGATATAAATGGTAAAATGCAGTTTTGAATGGCGAACACATGCGCATGCGCAACTGCGTAGTTTTAGCTGAGGTGTTGCGCACGCGCAGCTGCGCTCAGAAAATGCGCAGACCTTTCATTTTTGGTGTCGTTTTGCGCATATAAATGGTAAAATGCAGTTTTGAACGGCGAACGATGCGCATGCGCAACTGCGTAGTTTTAGCCGAGTTGCTGCGCATGCGCAGCTGCGTTCAGAAATGCGCAGACCTTTCATTTTTGGTGTCGTTGTGCGCATATAAATGGTAAAATGCTTTTTGAACGGCGAACATGCGCATGCGCAACTGCGTAGTTTTAGCCGAGGTGCTGCGCATGCGCAGGTGCGTTCAGAAATGCACAGACCTTTCATTTTTGGTGTCCTTGTGCGCATATAAATGGTCAAATGCAGTTTTGAATGGTGAACACATGCGCATGCGCAGCTGCATAGTTTTAGCCGAGGTGCTGGGCATGCGCAGCTACGTTCAGCAATGCGCAGACCTTTCATTTTTGGTGTCCTTGTGCGTATATAAATGGTCAAATGCAGTTTTGAATTTCGAACGCATGCGCATGCGCAACTGCGTAGTTTTAGCCGAGGTGCTGGGCATGCGCAGCTGCGTTCAGAAATGCGCAGACCTTTCATTTTTGGTGTCGTTTTGCGCATATAAATGGAAAATGCAGTTTTTAATGGCGAACACATGCATGAGCAACTGTGTTGTTTTAGCCGAGGTGCTGCGCATGCGCAGTTGCGTTTGGACTGGCACAGACCTTTCATTTTTGTGTTCTTGTGCGCATATAAATGGTCAAATGCAGTTTTGAAAGGTGAACACATGCGCATGCGCAGCTGCGTAGTTTTAGCCGATTTGATGCGCATGCGCAGCTGCGTTCAGAAATGCGCAGACCTTTCATTGTTGATGTCGTTTTGCACATATAAATGGTAAAATGAAGTTTTGAAGGCGAACGCTTGCGCATTCGCAACTGCGTAGTTTTAGCTGAGGTGCTGCACATGCGCAGCTGTGTTCAGAAATGTGCAGACCTTTCATTTTTGGCGTCGTTTTGCGCATATAAATGGTAAAATGCAGTTTTGAACGGCGAACATGCGCATGCGCAAACTGCGTAGTTTTAGCCGAGGTGCTGCGCATGCGCAGCGTGCGTTCAGAAATGCACAGACCTTTCATTTTTGGTGTCCTTTTGCGCATAAAATGGTCAAATGCAGTTTTGAATGGCGAACACATGCGCAACTGCGCAAACTATAATAAGCGCATCGCAAATGGAAAATTTCATTTTTGGTAACAATTTTGGATGGTAAAATGCATGGTTTTAGGAAAGGGAGCATGTGCGCTAACCTGGTTTTTTTGAGGATGCAACGCATGCGAAAATGGTTCAACTGCAAAGCATAGACATGGTCTATTTTTGTGTCCTTTTTGACAAAGTCCTGCATATAAATGGTCAAATGCAGTTTTGAACGGGGAAATGCATGCGCATGGATTAGCAACTGCGTTTTTAGAGGAGAAACTGCGCATGCGCAGCTGTGGTGTACCACAGGGATCAGAAATCGCATTCCTTTCATTTTTGGTGTCCTTTTGCTGCGCATATAAATGGTTAAATGCAGTTTTGAATGTGCTGGGAGGATGCGCAGACAACTGTTGTAGTTTTAGCAAAGGTCATTCAAATGCGCAGCTGCGTATTCAAAAATGCAGACACATGGCAAATTTCATTTTGGTAGTTTTCTTGTTATATAAATGGTAAAATGCAATGTTTTTTAAAATATCATATGGGAGATAGTGAAATTGAAGAAGGAACTGCGTTTTGACCTAGCATGCAGCTGTTTATTTCAGAAATGTCTTTATCTAGACAATGTGGGAAGCATATAAAAAGGTAAAATGCTTGGTTTTGAGAAGTGTTGAATTTAAATCAAGGGCTGCGTAAAACTTTTAGCCGAAGACCTGCTTGTGTTCATTCTGCGCAGTTACAAAAGGATATTGCTGCTCAGAAAATGCGCAAAGAAGAGCTTTCATTTTTGGTTTCGTTTTGCGCATAAAATGGTAAAATGCAGTTTTCAATGGAACAAATGAAGATGCGCAACTGCGCTGTTTTAGCCGAAAATCCTGGTATAGCGCAATGCAACCGGGGTTTTGCTTGAAAAGAAAAAAAGCCAGACCTTTCATTTTGGTGTCGTTTTGCGGGCATTCAAATGGTAAAATGGAGTTTTTTTTGAAGAATTGCATGCGCAACTCCCCAGTAATTTTGTTGAAGCTGACACCATGCTGCGATCCTTCAAAATGTGCAGACCTTTCATTTTTGGTGATCAATTTTTAAAATGGTAAAATGCCAAGATGAATGGCTGAATGCATGCCTCTCGCGTAGTTTTAACCGAGGTGCTGTTCTTATGTTCAGCTGTTCAGAAACGCGCAGACCTTTCATTTTTGGTGTCCTTGTGCGCATATAAATGGTAAAATGCAGTTCTGAACTTCGAACGCATGCGCATCCGCAACTGCGTAGTTTTAGCCGAGGTGCTGGGCATGCGCAACTGCGTTCAGAAATGCGCAGATCTTTCATTTTTGGCGTCGTTTTGTGCATATAAATGGAAAAATGCTGTTTTTAATGGCGATTGCATGAGCAACTGTGTTGTTTTAGCCGAGGTGCTGCGCATGCGCAGTTGCGTTCGGACTGCGCAGACCTTTCATTTTTGGTGTTCTTGTGCGCATATAAATGGTCAAATGCAGTTTTGAAAGGTGAACACATGCGCATGCGCAGCTGCGTAGTTTTAGCCGATTTGATGCGCATGCGCAGCTGCGTTCAGAAATGCGCAGACCTTTCATTTTTGGTGTCGTTTTGCGCATATAAATGGTAAAATGCAGTTTTGAATGGCGAACGGATGCGCATGCGCAACTGCGTAGTTTTAGCCGATTTGATGCGCATGCGCAGCTGCGTTCAGAAATGCGCAGACCTTTCATTGTTGGTGTCGTTTTGCCACATATAAATGGTAAAATGCAGTTTTGAATGGCGAACGGATGCATGCATGTGCAACTGCAGTTTTTAGCCGAGGTGATGCGGATGCGCAGCTGCGTTCAGAAACTGCGCAGACCTTTTCATTTTTGGTGTTCTTTTTTGCATATAAATGGTCAAATGCAGTTTTGAACGGTGAACACATGCGCATGCGCAACTGCATAGTTTTAGCCGAGGTGCTGCGCATGCGCAGCTGCGCTCAGAAATGCGCAGACCTTTCATTTTTGGTGTCCTTTGCTCATATAAATGGTAAAATGCAGTTTTTAAACGGCGAACACATGCGCATGCGCAACTGCGTAGTTTTAGCCGAGGTGCTGGGCATGCGCAGGTGCGTTCAGAAATGCGCAGACCTTTCATTTTGGTGTCGTTTTGCGATATAAATGGTCAAATGCAGTTTTGAATGGCGAACAGATGCGCATGCAACTGCGTAGTTTTAGCCGAGGTGCTGGGCATGCGCGCTGCGCGCTCAGAAATGCAGAGACCTTTTATTTTTTGGTGTCGTTTTGCGCATATAAATGGTAAAATGCAGTTTTGAATGGCAAACATGCGCATGCGCAACTGCGTAGTTTTAGCCGAGGTGCTGCGCATGCGCAGCTGCGTTCAGAAATGCGCAGACCTTTCATTTTTGGTGTCCTTGTGCGCATATAAATGGTCAAATGCAGTTTTGAATGTTGAACACATGCGCATGCGCAGCTGCATAGTTTTAGCCGAGGTGCTGGGCATGCGCAGCTACGTTCAGCAATGCGCAGACCTTTCATTTTTGGTGTCCTTGTGCGTTCTATAAATGGTAAAATGCAGTTTTGAAAAAGGATATTGCTGCTCTAGAAAGAGTGCAAAGAAGAGCAACCAGAATTATTCGGGTTTAAAAGGCATGTGCGCATGCAGACAGGCTAAAAGAATTGAATCTATTCAGTCTTGAACAAAGAAGACTACGCATTTTTGATCTGATTCAAACATGGTAAAATCCTAAAAGGTATAGACAATGTCAACCGCGGGACTTTTAGCTTGAAAGAAAAAAAATGCGCAGGGTCAGAAATGCGCGCAGATTAGATATTTTTGGCGTCGTTTTGCGAATATAAATGGTAAAATGCAGTTTTGAACAGAGAATTGTGAGGGTCTGCGTACCAACTCCCCAGTAATGTTGTTGCGCATGCGCACCCTGCTTTCCTTCAATGCGCAGACCTTTCATTTTGGTGTCTTTTGATCAATATAAATGGTCAAATGCAGTTTTGAAGATGGGCTGAATGGCCTCCTCGCAACTTTGTAAACTTAGCCGAGTTGATATGCGCGCTATGTTCAGGAAATGCGCAGACCTTTCATTTTGGTGTCCTTGTGCGCATATAAATGGTAAAATGCAGTTTTGAACGGCGAACGCATGCGCATCCGCAACTGCGTAGTTTTAGCCGAGGTGCTGGGCATGCGCAGCTGCGTTCAGAAATGCGCAGACCTTTCATTTTTGGTGTCGTTTTGTGCATATAAATGGTAAAATGCAGTTTTTAATGGCGAATGCGCGCATGAGCAACTGCGTTATTTTAGCCGAGGTGCTGCGCATGCGCAGCTGCGTTCAGAAATGCGCAGACCTTTCATTTTTGGTGTTCTTGTGCGCATATAAATGGTCAAATGCAGTTTTGAAAGGTGAACACATGCGCATGCGCAGCTGCGTAGTTTTAGCCGAGGTGCTGCGCATGCGCAGCTGCGTTCAGAAATGCGCAGACCTTTCATTTTTGGTGTCGTTTTGCGATATAAATGGTAAAATGAAGTTTTGAATGGCGAACGGATGCGCATGCGCAACTGCATAGTTTTAGCCGAGGTGCTGCGCATGCGCAGCTGCGTTCAGAAATGCGCAGACCTTTCATTTTTGGTGTCGTTTTGCACATATAAATGGTAAAATGCAGTTTTGAACGGCGAACGGATGCGCATGCGCAACTGCGTAGTTTTAGCCGAGGTGATGCGCATGCGCAGCTGCGTTCAGAACTGCGCAGACCTTTCATTTTTGGTGTCCTTTTGCGCATATAAATGGTCAAATGCAGTTTTGAACGGTGAACACATGCGCATGCGCAGCTGCGTAGTTTTAGCTGAGGTGTTGCGCATGCGCAGCAGCTGCGCTCAGAAATGCGCAGACCTTTCATTTTTGGTGTCCTTGTGCGCATATAAATGGTAAAATGCAGTTTTGAACGGCGAACACATGCGCATGCGCAACTGCGTAGTTTTAGCCGAGGTGCTGCGCATGCGCAGGTGCGTTCAGAAATGCGCAGACCTTTCATTGTTGGTGTCGTTTTGCGCATATAAATGGTCAAATGCAGTTTTGAATGGCGAACAGATGCGCATGCGCAACTGCGTAGTTTTAGCCGAGGTGCTGCGCATGCGCAGCTGCGTTCAGAAATGCGCAGACCTTTTTATTTTTGCGTCGTTTTGCGATATAAATGGTAAAATGCAGTTTTGAATGGCGAACATGCGCATGCGCAACTGCGTAGTTTTAGCCGAGGTGCTGCGCATGCGCAGCTGCGTTCAGAAATGCGCAGACCTTTCATTTTTGGTGTCCTTGTGCGCATATAAATGGAAAAATGCTGTTTTTAATGGCGAACACATGCGCAACTGTGTTGTTTTAGCCGAGGTGCTGCGCATGCGCAGCTGCGTCAGAAATGCGCAGACCTTTCATTTTTGGTGTTCTTGTGCGATATAAATGGTCAAATGCAGTTTTGAAAGGTGAACACGCGCATGCGCAACTGCGTAGTTTTAGCCGAGGTGATGCGCATGCGCAGCTGCGCTCAGAAATGCGCAGACCTTTCATTGTTGGTGTCGTTTTGCGCATATAAATGGTAAAATGCAGTTTTGAATGGCGAACGGATGCGCATGCGCAACTGCATTGTTTTAGCCGAGAGGTGCTGCGGATGCGCAGCTGCGTTCAGAAATGCGCAGACCTTTCATTTTTGGTGTCGTTTTGCGCATATAAATGGTCAAATGCAGTTTTGAACGGTGAACACATGCGCATGCGCAACCGCGTAGTTTTTAGCCGAGGTGCTGCGCATGCGCAGCTGCGTTCAGAAATGCGCAGACCTTTCATTTTTTGTATCCTTGTGCATATAAATGGTAAAATGCAGTTTTGAACGGCGAACACACGCGCATGCGCAACTGCGTAGTTTTAGCCGAGGTGCTGGGCATGCGCAGCTGCGCTCAGAAATGCGCAGACCTTTCATTGTTGGTGTCGTTTTGCGCATATAAATGGTCAAATGCAGTTTTGAATGGCGAACATGCGCATGCGCAACTGCGTTAGTTTTAGCCGAGGTGCTGCGCATGCGCAGCTGCGTTCAGAAATGCGCAGACCTTTCATTTTTGGTGTCCTTTTGCGCATATAAATGGTAAAATGCAGTTTTGAACGGCGAACATGCGCGCATGCGCAACTGCGTAGTTTTTAGCCGAGGTGCTGCGCATGCGTGCGCAGCCGCGTTCAGAAATGCGCAGACCTTTCATTTTTGGTGTCGTTTTGTGCGCATATAAATGGTAAAATGCAGTTTTGAATGGGTGAACACATGCGCATGAGCAACTGCGTTGTTTTAGCCGAGGTGCTGCGCATGCGCAGTTGCATTCGAAATTGCGCAGACCTTTCATTTTTGTGTTCTTGTGCATATAAATGGTCAAATGCAGTTTTGAAAGGCGAACGCATGCGCAACTGCGTAGTTTTAGCCGAGGTGATGCGCATGCGCAGCTGCGCGTTCAGAAATGCGCAGACCTTTCATTTTTGGTGTCGCTTTGCGCATATAAATGGTAAAATGCAGTTTTGAACGGCGAACACATGCGCATGCAACTGCTGCGTAGTTTTAGCCGAGGTGTTGGGCATGCGCAGCTGCTTTCAGAAATGCGCAGACCTTTTCATTTTTGGCGTCGCTTTGCGCATATAAATGGTAAAATGCAGTTTTGAATGGCGAACATGCGCATGCGCAACTGCATAGTTTTAGCCGAGGTGCTGGGCATGCGCAGCTGCATTCAGAAATGCGCAGACCTTTAATTTTTGGCGTCGTTTTTCACATATAAATGGAAAAATGCTGTTTTTAATGGCGATTGCATGAGCAACTGTGTTGTTTTAGCCGAGGTGCGCTGGGCATGCGCAGTTGCGCGCTCAGAAATGCGCAGACCTTTCATTTTTTTTGGTGTTCTTGTGCGCATATAAATGGTCAAATGCAGTTTTGAATGGTGAACACATGCGCATGCGCAACTGCGTAGCTTTAGCCGAGGTGATGCGGATGCGCAGCTGCGATCAGGAATGCGCATACTTTTCATTGTTGGTGTCCCTTTTGCGCATATAAATGGTAAAATGCAGTTTTGAATGGCGAACACATGCGCATGCGCAACTGCGTAGTTTTAGCCAAGGTGTTGGCGCATGCGCAGCTGCGCGTTCAGAAATGCGCAGACCTTTCATTTTTGGCCTTTTGCGCATATAAATGGTAAAATGCAGTTTTGAAGGCGAACACATGACGCATGCGCAACCGCGTAGTTTTAGCTGAGGTGCTGCGCATGCGCAGCTGCGTTCAGAAATGCGCAGACCTTTCATTTTTGGTGTCCTTTTGCGCATATAAATGGTAAAATGCAGTTTTTGAACGGCGAACACATGCGCATGCGCAACTGCGTAGTTTTTAGCCGAGGTGTTGCGCATGCGCAGCTGGCGCGTTCAAATGCGCAGACCTTTCATTTTGGTGTCCTTTTGCTGCATAAATGGTAAAATGCAGTTTTGAATGGCGAACACATGCGCATGCGCAACTGCGTAGTTTTAGCCGAGGTGCTGGGCATGCGCAGCTGCGTTCAGAAATGCGCAGACCTTTCATTTTTGGTGTCCTTGTGCGTATATAAATGGTCAAATGCAGTTTTGAATTTCGAACGCATGCGCATGCGCAACTGCGTAGTTTTAGCCGCGGTTGCTGCGCATGCGCGCAGGTGCGTTCAGAAATGCACAGACCTTTCATTTTTTGTGTCCTTGTGCATATAAATGGTCAAATGCAGTTTTGAATGGTGAACACATGCGCATGCGCAGCTGCATAGTTTTAGCCGAGGTGCTGGGCATGCGCAGCTGCGTTCAGAAATGCGCAGATCTTTCATTTTTGGCGTTGTTTTTGGCATATAACTGGAAAAATGCTGTTTTTAATGGCGATTGCATGAGCAACTGTGTTGTTTTTAGCCGAGGTGCTGCGCACGCGCAGTTGCGCTCAGAAATGCGCAGACCTTTCATTTTTGGTGTCCTTGTGCGCATATAAATGGTCAAATGCAGTTTTGAAAGGTGAACACATGCGCATGCGCAGCTGCGTAGTTTTAGCCGATTTGATGCGCATGCGCAGCTGCGTTCAGAAATGCGCAGACCTTTCATTGTTGATGTCGTTTTGCACATATAAATGGTAAAATGAAGTTTTGAAGGCGAACGCTTGCGCATTCGCAACTGCATAGTTTTAGCTGAGGTGCTGCACATGCGCAGCTGTGTTCAGAAATGTGCAGACCTTTCATTTTTGGCGTCGTTTTGCGCATATAAATGGTAAAATGCAGTTTTGAACGGCGAACATGCGCATGCGCAACTGCGTAGTTTTAGCCGCGTTGCTGCGCATGCGCAGCTGCGTTCAGAAATGCACAGACCTTTCATTTTTGGTGTCCTTGTGCACATATAAATGGTCAAATGCAGTTTTGAATGGTGAACACATGCGCATGCGCAGCTGCATAGTTTTAGCCGAGGTGCTGGGCATGCGCAGCTACGTTCAGCAATGCGCAGACCTTTCATTTTTGGTGTCCTTGTGCGTATATAAATGGTCAAATGCAGTTTTGAACGGCTAACACATGCGCATGCGCAACTGCGTAGTTTTAGCCGAGGTGCTGGGCATGCGCAGCAGCTGCGCTTCAGAAATGCGCAGACCTTTCATTTTTTGGTGTCGTTTTGTGCATATAAATGGTAAAAATCAGTTTTTAATGGCGAACACATGCGCAACTGTGTTGTTTTAGCCGAGGCTGCGCGCATGCGCAGTTGCGTTCAGAAATGCGCAGACCTTTCATTTTTGGTGTTCTTGTGCGCATATAAATGGTCAAATGCAGTTTTGAAAGGTGAACACATGCGCATGCGCAACTGCGTAGTTTTAGCCGAGGTGATGCGCATGCGCAGCTGCGTTCAGAAATGCGCAGACCTTTCATTGTTGGTGTCGTTTTGCACATATAAATGGTAAAATGCAGTTTTGAACGGCGAACGGATGCGCATGCGCAACTGCGTAGTTTTAGCCGAGGTGCTGCGCATGCGCAGCTGCGTTCAGAAATGCGCAGACCTTTCATTTTTGGTGTCCTTGTGCGCATATAAATGGTCAAATGCAGTTTTGAACGGTAAACACATGCGCATGCGCAACTGCGTAGTTTTAGCCGAGGTGCTGCGCATGCGCAGCTGCGTTCAGAAATGCGCAGACCTTTCATTTTTGGTGTCCTTGTGCTCATATGAATGGTAAAATGCACCTTTGAACGGCGAACACATGCGCATGCGCAACTGCGTAGTTTTAGCCGAGGTGCTGGGCATGCGCAGGTGCGTTCAGAAATGCGCAGACCTTTCATTGTTGGTGTCGTTTTGCGCATATAAATGGTAAAATGCAGTTTTGAACAAACGAACATGCGCATGTGCAACCGCGTAGTTTTAGCCGTTGTGCTGCGCATGCGCAGCGCATTCAGAAATGCGCAGACCTTTCATTTTTTGTGTGTCGTTTTGTGCATATAAATGGTAAAATGCAGTTTTGAACGGTGAACCACATGCGCGCAGCTGCATAGTTTTAGCCGAGGTGCTGCGCATGCGCGCAGCTGCGTTCAGAAATGCGCAGACCTTTCATTTTTGGTTTCCTTTTGCGCATATAAATGGTCAAATGCAGTTTTGAACGGTGATTACATGCGCAACTGCGTTGTTTTAGCCGAGGTGCTGCGCATGCGCGCAGCTGCGCTCAGAAATGCGCAGACCTTTCATTTTTGGTGTCGTTTTGCGCATATAAATGGTAAAATGCAGTTTTGAATGGCGAACATGCGCATGAGCAACTGCGTAGTTTTAGCCGAGGTGCTGCGCATGCGCAGCTGCGTTTGAAATGCGCAGACCTTTCATTTTTGGTGTCGTTTTGCGCATATAAATGGTCAAATGCAGTTTTGAATGGTGAACACATGCGCATGCGCAACTGCGTAGTTTTAGCCGAGGTGATGCGCATGCGCAGCTGCGCTCAGAAATGCGCAGACCTTTCATTGTTGGTGTCGTTTTGCGCATATAAATGGTCAAATGCAGTTTTGAGCAGTGAACACATGCGCATGCGCAACTAAGTAGCTTTAGCCGAGGTGATGCGGATGCGCAGCTGCGTTCAGGAATGCGCAGACCTTTCATTTTTGGTGTCCTTTTTCCGCGCATATAAATGGTCAAATGCAGTTTTGAACGGCGAACACATCGCCACGCGCAACTGCGTTGTTTTAGCCGAGGTGCTGCGCATGCGCAGCTGCGTTCAGAAATGCGCAGACCTTTCATTTTTGGTGTCGTTTTGCGCATATAAATGGTAAAATGCAGTTTTGAACGGCGAACATGCGCATGCGCAACTGCGTAGTTTTAGCCGAGGTGCTGCGCATGCGCAGCTGCGTTCAGAAATGCGCAGACCTTTCATTTTTGTGTCCCTTTTGCGCATATAAATGGTAAAATGCAGTTTTTAATGGCGAACATGCGCGCGCACGCAACTGCGTTGTTTTAGCCGAGGTGCTGCGCACGCGCAGCTGCGCTCAGAAATGCGCAGACCTTTCATTTTTGGTGTCGTTTTGCGCATATAAATGGTAAAATGCAGTTTTGAACGGCGAACACGATGCGCATGCGCAACTGCGTAGTTTTAGCCGAGGTGCTGCGCATGCGCAGCTGCGCTTCAGAAATGCGCAGACCTTTCATTTTTGCATGTCGTTTTGCACATATAAATGGTAAAATGCAGTTTTTAATGGCGAACACACGCATGAGCAACTGCGTTGTTTTAGCCGAGGTGCTGCGCATGCGCAGTTGCGTTTCAGAAATGCGCAGACCTTTCATTTTTGGTGTCCTTGTGCGCATATAAATGGTCAAATGCAGTTTTGAACGGTGAACACATGCGCATGCGCAGCTGCATAGTTTTAGCCGAGGTGCTGCGCATGCGCAGCTGAGATCAGGTATGCGCAGAATTTTCATTTTTGGTGTCCTTGTGCGCATATTTATTGTAAAATGCAGTTTTGAATGGCGAACAGATGCGCATGCGCAACTGCGTAGTTTTAGCCGAGGTGCTGGGCATGCGCAGGTGCGCTTTGAAATGCGCAGACCTTTCATTTTTGGTGTCCTTGTGCGCATTATAAATGGTAAAATGCAGTTTTGAACGGTGAACACATGCGCATGCGCAACTGCGTTTTTAGCCGAGGTGCTGCGCATGCGCAGCTGCGTTCAGAAATGCGCAGACCTTTCATTTTTGGTGTCGTTTTTGCACATATAAATGGTAAAATGCAGTTTTGAATGGCGATGCGCATGCGCAACTGCGTAGTTTTAGCCGAGGTGCTGGGCATGCGCAGCTGCGCTCAGAAATGCGCAGACCTTTCATTTTTGGTGTCGTTTTGCGCATATAAATGGTAAAATGCAGTTTTGAATGGCGAACACACGCGCATGCGCAACTGCGTAGTTTTAGCCGAGGTGCTGCGCATGCGCAGCTGCGTTCAGAAATGCGCAGACCTTTCATTTTTGGTGTCGTTTTGCGCATATAAATGGTAAAATGCAGTTTTGAACGGCGAACACATGCGCATGCGCAGCTGCATAGTTTTAGCTGAGGTGTTGGGCATGCGCAGCCGCGCTCAGAAATGCGCAGACCTTTCATTTTTGGTGTCGTTTTGCGCATATAAATGGTAAAATGCAGTTTTGAACGGCGAACACATGCGCATGCGCAACTGCGTAGTTTTAGCCGAGGTGCTGCGCATGCGCAGCTGCGTTTCAGAAATGCGCAGACCTTTCATTTTTGGTGTCGCTTTTTGCGCATATAAATGGTAAAATGCAGTTTTGAACGGCGAACATGCGCATGCGCAACTGCGTAGTTTTAGCCGAGGTGCTGCGCATGCGCAGGTGCGCTTCAGAAATGCGCAGACCTTTCATTTTTTGGTGTCCTTTTGCGCATATAAATGGTCAAATGCAGTTTTGAATGGCGAACATGCGCATGCACAGCTGCGTAGTTTTAGCCGAGGTGCTGGGCATGCGCAGCCGCGCGCTCAGAAATGCGCAGACCTTTCATTTTTGGTGTCCTTTTGCGCATATAAATGGTCAAATGCAGTTTTGAACGGTGAACACATGCGCATGCGCAACTGCGTAGTTTTAGCCGAGGTGCTGCGCATGCGCAGGTGCGTTCAGAAATGCGCAGACCTTTCATTTTTGGTGTCCTTGTGCGCATATAAATGGTCAAATGCAGTTTTGAACGGCGAACACATGCGCATGCACAACTGCATAGTTTTAGCCGAGGTGCTGGGCATGCGCAGCTGCGTTCAGAAATGCGCAGACCTTTCATTTTTGGTGTCCTTTTGCGCATATAAATGGTAAAATGCAGTTTTTAATGGCGATTGCATGCGCAACTGCGTTGTTTTAGCCGAGGTGCTGCGCATGCGCAGTTGCGTTCAGAAATGCGCAGACCTTTATTTTTTGGTGTCCTTTTGCGCATATAAATGGTCAAATGCAGTTTTGAAAGGTGAACACATGCGCATCGCAGCTGCGTAGTTTTAGCCGAGGTGATGCGCATGCGCAGCTGCGCTCAGAAATGCGCAGACCTTTCATTTTTGGTGTCGTTTTGCATATAAAATGGTAAAATGCAGTTTTGAACGGCGAACACATGCGCGCATGCGCAACTGCGTAGTTTTAGCTGAGGTGCTGCACATGCGCAGCTGTGTTCAGAAATGTGCAGACCTTTCATTTTTGGCGTCGTTTTGCGCATATAAATGGTAAAATGCAGTTTTGAACGGCGAACATGCGCATGCGCAACTGCGTAGTTTTAGCCGCGTTGCTGCGCATGCGCAGGTGCGTTCAGAAATGCACAGACCTTTCATTTTTGGTGTCCTTGTGCGCATATAAATGGTCAAATGCAGTTTTGAATGGTGAACACATGCGCATGCGCAACTGCATAGTTTTAGCCGAGGTGCTGCGCATGCGCAGCCGCGCTCAGCAATGCGCAGACCTTTCATTTTTGGTGTCCCAGCGCATATAAATGGTCAAATGCAGTTTTGAACGGCGAACGCTGCGCATGCGCAAATGCGCGTAGTTTTAGCCGAGGTGCTGCGCATGCGCAGCACGCGCTCAGAAATGCGCAGACCTTTCATTTTTGGTGTCGTTTTTGCGCATATAAATGGTCAAATGCAGTTTTTAATGGCGATTGCGCATGCGCAACCGCGTTTGTTTTAGCCGAGGTGCTGCGCATGCGCAGCTGCGTTCAGAAATGCGCAGACCTTTCATTTTTGGTGTCCTTTTGCGCATATAAATGGTCAAATGCAGTTTTGAAAGGTGAACACATGCGCATGCGCAGCTGCGTAGTTTTAGCCGATTTGATGCGCATGCGCAGCTGCATTCAGAAATGTGCAGACCTTTCATTGTTGATGTCATTTTGCACATATAAATGGTCAAATGCAGTTTTGAGCAGTGAACACATGCGCATGCGCAACTAAGTAGCTTTAGCCGAGGTGATGCGGATGCGCAGCTGCGTTCAGAAATGCGCAGACCTTTCATTTTTGGTGTCCTTGTGCGCATATAAATGGTCAAATGCAGTTTTGAACGGTGAACACATGCGCATGCGCAGCTGCGTAGTTTTAGCCGAGGTGCTGCGCATGCGCAGCTGCGTTCAGGACTGCGCAGACTTTTCATTTTTGGTGTCCTTGTGCGCATATAAATGGTCAAATGCAGTATTGAACGGCGAACACATGCGCATGCGCAACTGCGTAGTTTTAGCCGAGGTGCTGGGCATGCGCAGCTGCGTTCAGAAATGCGCAGACCTTTCATTTTTGGTGTCGTTTTTCGCATATAAATGGTAAAATGCAGTTTTGAATGGCGACAAATGGATGCATGCGCAACTGCGTAGTTTTAGCCGAGGCTGCTGGGCATGCGCAGCTGCGTTCAGAAATGCGCAGATCTTTCATTTTTGGTGTCCTTGTGTGCATATAAATGGTAAAATGCAGTTTTGAACGGTGAACACATGCGCAGCTGCTTATTTTTAGCCGAGTTGCTGCGGCATGCGCAGCTGCGTTCAGAAATGCGCAGACCTTTCATTTTTGGTGTCGTTTTGCGCATAAAATGGTAAAATGCAGTTTTGAATGCGAACACATGCGCATGCGCAACTGCGTAGTTTTAGCCGAGAGCTGCGCATGCGCAGCTGCGTTTCAGAAATGCGCAGACCTTTCATTTTTGGTGTCGTTTTGCGCATATAAATGGTAAAATGCAGTTTTGAATGGCGAACATTGCATGCGCAACTGTGTTGTTTTAGCCGAGGTGCTGCGCATGCGCAGCTGCGCTTCAGAAATGCGCAGACCTTTCATTTTTGGTGTCGTTTGTTCGCATATAAATGGTCAAATGCAGTTTTGAATGGTGAACACATGCGCATGCGCAACTGCGTAGTTTTAGCCGCGGTGCTGGGCATGCGCAGCTGCATTCAGAAATGCGCAGACCTTTCATTTTTGGTGTCCATTTTGCACATATAAATGGTCAAATGCAGTTTTGAATGGTGAACACATGCATGCGCAACTGCGTAGTTTTAGCCGAGGTGCTGCGCATGCGCAGCTGCGCGTTCAGAAATGCGCAGACCTTTCATTTTTTGGTGTTTTTGTTTGCATATAAATGGTCAAATGCAGTTTTGAAATGGCGAACACACGCGCATGCGCAACTGCGTAGTTTTAGCCGAGGTGATGGGCATGCGCAGCTGCGTTCAGAAATGCGCAGACCTTTCATTTTTGGTGTCGTTTTGCGCATATAAATGTTAAAATGCAGTTTTGAACAGCGAACACATACGCATGCGCAGCTGCGTAGTTTTAGCCGAGGTGCTGCGCATGCGCAGCTGCGTTCAGAAATGCGCAGACCTTTCATTTTTTGTGTCCTTTGCGCATATAAATGGTAAAAATGCAGTTTTGAATGGCGAACACATGCGCATGCGCAACTGCGTAGTTTTAGCCGAGGTGCTGCGCGCATGCGCAGGTTGCGTTCAGAAATGCGCAGACCTTTCATTTTTGGTGTCGTTTTGCGCATATAAATGGTCAAATGCAGTTTTGAACGGTGAACACATGCGCACGCGCAACTGCGTAGTTTTAGCCGAGGTGCTGCGCATGCGCAGCTGCGTTCAGAAATGCGCAGACCTTTCATTTTTGGTGTCCTTTTGCACATATAAATGGTAAAATGCAGTTTTGAATGGCGAACGCTGCGCATGCGCAACTGCGTTGTTTTAGCCGAGGTTCTTGCGCATGCGCAGCTGCGCTCAGAAAATGCAGACCTTTCATTTTTGGTGTCGTTTTGCGCATATAAATGGTCAAATGCAGTTTTGAACGGTGAACACATGCGCATGCGCAACTGCGTAGTTTTAGCCGAGGTGCTGCGCATGCGCGCAGCTGCGTTCAGAAATGCGCAGACCTTTCATTTTTGGTGTCCTTTTGCGCATATAAATGGTAAAATGCAGTTTTGAACGGCGAACACTGCGCATGCGCAACTGCGTAGTTTTAGCCGAGGTGCTGCGCATGCGCAGCTGCGTTCAGAAATGCGCAGACCTTTCATTTTTGGTGTCGTTTTGCATATAAATGGTAAAATGCAGTTTTGAACGGTGAACACATGCGCGCAACTGCATAGTTTTAGCCGAGGTGCTGGCATGCAGCGCAGCGCTTCAGAAATGCGCAGACCTTTCATTTTTGGTGTCCTTGTGCGCATATAAATGGTCAAATGCAGTTTTTAATGGCGAACACGCATGCGCAACAACGTAGTTTTAGCCGAGGTGCTGCGCATGCGCAGCGCGCTCAGAAATTTTAGACCTTTCATTTTTGTGTCGCTTTGCGCATATAAATGGTAAAATGCAGTTTTGAATGGCGAACACATGCGCATGCGCAACTGCGTTTTTTAGCCGAGGTGCTGCGCATGCGCAGCTGCGTTCAGAAATGCACAGACCTTTCATTTTTGGTGTTGTTTTCATTATATAAATGGTAAAATGCAGTTTTGAACGGCGAACACATGCGCATGCGCAACTGCGTAGTTTTAGCCGAGGTGTTGCGCATGCGCAGCTGCGCTCAGAAATGCGCAGACCTTTCATTTTTGGTGTCGTTTTGGCGCATATAAATGGTAAAATGCAGTTTTGAATGGCGAACGCGCGCATCCGCAGCTGCGTAGTTTTAGCCGAGGTGCTGCGCATGCGCAGCGCTCGCGTTCAGAAATGCGCAGACCTTTCATTTTTGGTGTCGCTTTTGCGCATATAAATGGTAAAATGCAGTTTTGAACGGCGAACACATGCGCATGCGCAACTGCGTAGTTTTAGCCGAGGTGCTGGGCATGCGCAGCTGCGCTTTCAGAAATGCGCAGACCTTTCATTTTTGGTGTCCCCAGGTGCTGCATATAAATGGTAAAATGCAGTTTTGAACGGTGAACACATACATGCGCAACTGCTTATTTTTAGCCGAGTTGCTGCGCATGCGCGCAGCTGCGCTCAGAAATGCGCAGACCTTTCATTTTTGGTGTCGCCTTTAGCGCGCATGGTAAAATGCAGTTTTTAATGGCGAACACACGCGCATGCGCAACTGCGTAGTTTTAGCCGAGGTGCTGCGCATGCGCAGCTGCGCTCAGAAATGCGCAGACCTTTCATTTTTGTCGTTTTGCGCATATAAATGGTAAAATGCAGTTTTGAACGGCGAACACATGCGCATGCGCAACTGCGTAGTTTTAGCCGAGGTGCTGGGCATGCGCAGCTGCGCGTTCAGAAATGCGCAGACCTTTCATTTTTGGTGTCCGTTTTGCGATATAAATGGTCAAATGCAGTTTTGAATGGCGAACGGACACGCATGAGCAACTGCGTAGTTTTAGCCGAGGTTGCTGCGCGATGCGCAGCTGCGCTCAGAAATGCGCAGACCTTTCATTTTTGGTGTCCTTTTGCGCATATAAATGGTCAAATGCAGTTTTGAACGGCGAACGCATGCGCATGCGCAAATGCATAGTTTTAGCCGAGGTGCTGCGTGGCGCAGCTGCGCTCAGAAATGCGCAGACCTTTCATTTTTGGTGTCGTTTTTGCGCATATAAATGGTAAAATGCAGTTTTGAACGGCGAACGCATGCATGCGCAACTGCGTAGTTTTAGCCGAGGTGCTGCGCATGCGCAGCTGCGTTCAGAAATGCAGACCTTTCATTTTTGGTGTCGTTTTGCGCATATAAATGGTAAAATGCAGTTTTGAACGGCGAACACGCGCATGCGCAAATGCGTAGTTTTAGCCGAGGTGCTGCGCAGCGCGCAGCTTGCTCAGAAATGCGCAGACCTTTCATTTTTTGGTGTCCTTGTGCGCATATAAATGGTCAAATGCAGTTTTGAATGGCGAACACATGCGCATGCGCAACTGCATAGTTTTAGCCGAGGTGCTGGGCATGCGCAGCGCGCTCAGAAATGCGCAGACCTTTCATTTTTTGTGTCCTTTTGCGCATATAAATGGTCAAAATGCAGTTTTGAACGGCGAACGCATGCGCATGCGCAACTGCGTAGTTTTAGCCGAGGTGCTGCGCATGCGCAGCTGCGTTCAGAAATGCGCAGACCTTTCATTTTTGGTGTCGTTTTGCGCATATAAATGGAAAAATGCAGTTTTTAATGGCGATTGCATGAGCAACTGTGTTGTTTTAGCCGAGGTGCTGCGCGCATGCGCAGTTGCTGCGCTCAGGATTGCGCAGACCTTTCATTTTTGGTGTTCTTGGTCAAAATGCAAATAATGCGCATGGTCAAATGCAGTTTTGAAAGGTGAACACATGCGCAGCTGCGAAGTTTTAGCCGATTTCATGCGCATGCGCAGCTGCGTCCAGAAATGCGCAGACCTTTCATTGTTGGCATCGTTTTCCGCATTATACATGGTAAAATGCAGTTTTGAAAGGCGAACACATGCGCATGCGCAACTGCGTAGTTTTAGCCGAGGTGTTGGGCATGCGCAGCTGCGTTTCAGAAATGCGCAGATCTTTCATTTTTGGCGTCGTTTTGCGCATATAAATGGTAAAATGCAGTTTTGAACGGCGAACATGCGCATGCGCAACTGCGTAGTTTTAGCCGCGTTGCTGCGCATGCGCAGGTGCGTTCAGAAATGCGCAGACCTTTCATTTTGGTGTCCTTTTGCGCATATAAATGGTAAAATGAAGTTTTGAATGGCGAACATGCGCGCATGCGCAACTGCGTAGTTTTAGCTGAGGTGCTGCATGCGCAGGTGCGTTCAGAAATGCGCAGACCTTTCATTGTTGGTGTCCTTTTGCGCATATAAATGGTAAAATGCAGTTTTAAACGACGAACGGATGCGCATGTGCAACTGCATAGTTTTTAGCCGAGGTTGCTGCGCATGCGCAGGTGCGCTCAGAAATGCGCAGACCTTTCATTTTTGTGTCCTTGTGTGCATATAAATGGTAAAATGCAGTTTTGAACGGTGAACACATGCGCAGCTGCTTATTTTTAGCCGAGTTGCTGCGAAGGCGCAGCTGCGTTCAGAAATGCGCAGACCTTTCATTTTTGGTGTCCTTGTGCGCATATAAATGGTCAAATGCAGTTTTGAACGGTGAACACATGCGCATGCGCAGCTGCATAGTTTTAGCCGAGGTGCTGGGCATGCGCAGCTGCGTTCAGAAATGCGCAGACCTTTCATTTTTGGTGTCCTTGTGCGCATATAAATGGTCAAATGCAGTTTTGAACGGCGAACACGCGCGCATGCATGCAACTGCGTAGTTTTAGCCGAGGTGCTGGCATGCGCAGCTGCGTTCAGAAATGCGCAGACCTTTCATTTTTTGTCCGTTTTCACATATAAATGGTAAAATGCAGTTTTGAATGGCGATTGCATGAGCAACTGCGTAGTTTTAGCCGAGGTTGCTGCGCATGCGCAGGTGCGCTTTGAAATGCGCAGACCTTTCATTTTTTGGTGTCCTTGTGCGCATATAAATGGTCAAATGCAGTTTTGAACGGTGAACACATGCGCATGCGCAACTGCGTAGTTTTAGCCGAGGTGCTGCGCATGCGCAGCTGCGTTCAGAAATGCGCAGACCTTTCATTTTTGGTGTCCTTTTGCGCATATAAATGGTAAAATGCAGTTTTGAACGGCGAACACGCGCATGCGCAACCGCGTAGTTTTAGCCGAGGTGCTGGGCATGCGCAGCTGCGTTCAGAAATGCGCAGACCTTTCATTTTTGGTGTCGTTTTTCGATATAAATGGTAAAATGCAGTTTTGAACGGCGAACAAATGCGCATGCCAACTGCGTTGTTTTAGCCGAGGTGCTGCGCATGCGCAGCGTGCGTGCGCCAGAAATGCGCAGACCTTTCATTTTTGGTGTCGCTTGTGCGATATAAATGGTAAAATGCAGTTTTGAATGGCGAACGGATGCGCATGCAACTGCGTAGTTTTAGCCGAGGTGCTGCGCATGCGCAGCAGCGTTCAGAAATGCGCAGACCTTTCATTTTTGGTGTCCTTTTGCGCATATAAATGGTAAAATGCAGTTTTGAACGGCGAACACATGCGCAGCGCACTGCGTATTTTTAGCCGAGGTGCTGGGCATGCGCAGCTGCGTTCAGAAAATGCGCAGACCTTTCATTTTTGGCCGTCGTTTGCGCATATAAATGGTAAAATGCAGTTTTGAACGGCGAACGCGCGCATGCGCAACTGCGTAGTTTTAGCCGAGGTGCTGCGCATGCGCAGCTGCGCGTTCAGAAATGCGCAGACCTTTCATTTTTGGTGTCCTTTGCGCATATAAATGGTCAAATGCAGTTTTGAATGGCGAACACATGCGCATGCGCAGCAGCTGCATAGTTTTAGCCGAGGTGCTGCGCATGCGCAGCTGCGTTCAGAAATGCGCAGACCTTTCATTTTTTTTTGTCCTTTTGCGCATATAAATGGTCAAATGCAGTTTTGAATGGCGAACGCGCGCATGCGCAACTGCGTAGTTTTTTAGCCGAGGTGCTGCGCATGCGCAGCTGCGTTCAGAAATGCGCAGACCTTTCATTTTTGGTGTCGTTTTGCGCATATAAATGGTAAAATGCAGTTTTGAATGGCGAATTGCGCATGCGCAACTGCGTTGTTTTAGCCGAGGTGCTGGGCATGCGCAGCTGCGTTTCAGAAATGCGCAGACCTTTCATTTTTGGTATCGTTTTGCGCATATAAATGGTAAAATGCAGTTTTGAACGGTGAACACACGCGCATGCGCAACTGCGTAGTTTTAGCCGAGGTGCTGCGCATGCGCAGCTGCGTTCAGAAATGCGCAGACCTTTCATTTTTGGTGTCGTTTTTGCATATAAATGGTAAAATGCAGTTTTGAACGGCGAACACATGCGCATGCGCAACTGCGTAGTTTTAGCCGAGGTGCTGCGCATGCGCAGCTGCGCTCAGAAATGCGCAGACCTTTCATTTTTGGTGTCCTTTTTGCGCATATAAATGGTAAAATGCAGTTTTGAACGGTGAACACGCGCATGCGCAACTGCGTAGTTTTAGCCGAGGTGCTGGGCATGCGCAGCTGCGCTCAGAAATGCACAGACCTTTCATTTTTGGTGTCCTTTTGCGCATATAAATGGTAAAATGCAGTTTTGAACGGCGAACGGATGCGCATGCGCAACTGCGTAGTTTTAGCCGAGGTGCTGGGCATGCGCAGCTGCGTTCAGAAATGCGCAGACCTTTCATTTTTGGTGTCCTTGTGCGCATATAAATGGTAAAATGCAGTTTTGAACGGTGAACACATGCGCAACTGCGTATTTTTAGCCGAAGTGCTGCGCATGCGCAGCTGCGCTCAGAAATGCGCAGACCTTTCATTTTTGGTTTCGTTTTGCGCATATAAATGGTAAAATGCAGTTTTGAATGGCGAACACATGCGCATGCCAACCGCGTAGTTTTAGCCGATTTGCTGCGCATGCGCAGGTGCGTTCAGAAATGCGCAGACCTTTCATTTTTTGGTGTCCTTGTGCGCATATAAATGGTAAAATGCAGTTTTGAATGGTGAACACATGCGCACGCGCAACTGCATAGTTTTAGCCGAGGTGCTGCGCATGCGCAGCGCAGCCGCGCTCAGAAATGCGCAGACCTTTCATTTTTGTGTCGTTTTGCGCATATAAATGGTAAAATGCAGTTTTGAACGGCGAACACATGCGCATGCGCAACTGCGTAGTTTTAGCCGAGGTGCTGGGCATGCGCAGCTGCGTTTCAGAAATGCGCAGACCTTTCATTTTTGGTGTCGTTTTGGCGATATAAATGGTAAAATGCAGTTTTGAACGGCGAACATTGCATGCGCAACTGCGTAGTTTTAGCCGAGGTGCTGCGCATGCGCAGCTGCGTTCAGAAATGCGCAGACCTTTCATTTTTGGTGTCCTTGTGCGCATATAAATGGTCAAATGCAGTTTTGAATGGCGAACGGATGTGCATGCGCAACTGCGTAGTTTTAGCCGAGGTGCTGCGCATGCGCAGCTGCGTTCAGAAATGCGCAGACCTTTCATTGTTGGTGTCGTTTTGCGCATATAAATGGTAAAATGCAGTTTTGAACGGCGAACGCTGCGCATGCGCAACTGCATAGTTTTAGCTGAGGTGCTGCACATGCGCAGCTGTGCTCAGAAATGCGCAGACCTTTCATTTTTTGTGTCGTTTTGCGCATATAAATGGTAAAATGCAGTTTTGAACGGCGAACGCTGCGCATGCGCAACTGCGTAGTTTTAGCCGAGGTTGCGCACGCATGCGCAGGTGCGCTCAGAAATGCGCAGACCTTTCATTTTGGTGTCCTTTTGCATATAAAATGGTCAAATGCAGTTTTGAACGGTGAACACATGCGCAACTGCGTAGTTTTAGCCGAGGTGCTGCGCATGCGCAGCTGCGTTCAGAAATGCGCAGACCTTTCATTTTTGGTGTCCCTTTGCGATATAAATGGTCAAATGCAGTTTTGAATGGCGAACGCATGCGCATGCGCGCAACTGCGTAGTTTTAGCCGAGGTGCTGCGCATGCGCAGCTGCGTTCAGAAATGCGCAGACCTTTCATTTTTGGTGTCGTTTTCCGCATATAAATGGTAAAATGCAGTTTTGAATGGCGAACACATGCGCATGCGCAACTGCGTTGTTTTAGCTGAGGTGCTGCGCATGCGCAGCTGCGTTCAGAAATGCGCAGACCTTTCATTTTGGTGTCCTTTTGCGCATATAAATGGTAAAATGCAGTTTTGAACGGCGAACACATGCGCATGCGCAACCGCGTAGTTTTAGCCGAGGTGCTGCGCATGCGCAGCTGCGTTCAGAAATGCGCAGACCTTTCATTTTTGGTTTCGCTTTTGGCGATATAAATGGTAAAATGCAGTTTTGAACGGCGAACGCATGCGCATCCGCAACTGCGTAGTTTTAGCCGAGGTGCTGCGCGCGCATGCGCAGGTGCGTTCAGAAATGCGCAGACCTTTCATTTTTGGTGTCCTTTGCGCATATAAATGGTCAAATGCAGTTTTGAATGGCGAACATTACGCGCATGCGCAGCTGCATTAGTTTTAGCCGAGGTGCTGGGCATGCGCAGCTGCGCTCAGAAATGCGCAGACCTTTCATTTTTGGTGTCCTTGTGCGCATATAAATGGTCAAATGCAGTTTTGAACGGCGAACACATGCGCATGCGCAACTGCGTAGTTTTAGCCGAGGTGCTGGGCATGCGCAGCTGCGCTCAGAAATGCGCAGACCTTTCATTTTTTGTGTCGTTTTGGCATATAAATGGTAAAATGCAGTTTTGAATGGCGAACATGCGCATGCGCAACTGCGTAGTTTTAGCCGAGGTGCTGCGCATGCGCAGCTGCGTTCAGAAATGCGCAGACCTTTCATTTTTGGTGTCCTTGTGCGCATATAAATGGTAAAATGCAGTTTTGAATGGCGAACGCGCACGCGCAACTGTGTTGTTTTAGCCGAGGTGCTGCGCATGCGCAGTTGCGTTCAGAAATGCGCAGACCTTTCATTTTTGGTGTCGTTTGTGCGCATATAAATGGTCAAATGCAGTTTTGAACGGTGAACACATGCGCATGCGCAACTGCGTAGTTTTAGCCGAGGTGCGCATGCGCAGCTGCGTTCAGAAATGCGCAGACCTTTCATTTTTGGTGTCGTTTTCGCATATAAATGGTAAAATGCAGTTTTGAACGGCGAACATGCGCATGCGCAACTGCGTAGTTTTAGCCGAGGTGTTGCTGCGCATGCGCAGCTGCGTTCAGAAATGCGCAGATCTTTCATTTTTGGTGTCCGTTTTGCGCGCATATAAATGGTCAAATGCAGTTTTGAATGGTGAACACATGCGCATGCGCAACTGCGTAGTTTTAGCCGAGGTGCTGCGCATGCGCAGCTGCGTTCAGAAATGCGCAGACCTTTCATTTTTGGTGTCCCAGTGCGCATATAAATGGTAAAATGCAGTTTTGAATGGCGAACGCATGCGCATGCGCAACTGCGTAGTTTTAGCCGCGTTGCTGCGCATGCGCAGCTGCGTTCAGAAATGCGCAGACCTTTCATTTTTGGCATCGTTTTCCGCATTATAAATGGTAAAATGCAGTTTTGAACGGCGAACGGATGCGCATGCAACTGCGTTGTTTTAGCCGAGGTGCTGCGCATGCGCAGGTGCGTTCAGAAATGCGCAGACCTTTCATTTTTGGTGTCCTTTTGTGCATATAAATGGTAAAATGCAGTTTTGAACGGCGAACACATGCGCAGCTGCTTATTTTTAGCCGAGTTGCTGCGAATGCGCAGCTGCGCTTCAGAAATGCGCAGACCTTTCATTTTTGGTGTCCTTGTGCGCATATAAATGGTCAAATGCAGTTTTGAACGGTGAACACATGCGCATCCGCAGCTGCGTAGTTTTAGCCGAGGTGCTGCGCATGCGCAGCTGCGTTCAGAAATGCGCAGACCTTTCATTTTTGGTGTCGTTTTTTTCGCATATAAATGGTCAAATGCAGTTTTGAACGGCGAACGGATGCGCATGCGCAACTGCATAGTTTTAGCCGAGGTGCTGGCGCATGCGCAGCTGCGTTTCAGAAATGCGCAGACCTTTCATTTTTGGTGTCCTTGTGCACATATAAATGGAAAAATGCTGTTTTTAATGGCGATTGCATGAGCAACTGTGTTGTTTTAGCCGAGGTGCTGCGCATGCGCAGTTGCGCTCAGAAATGCGCAGACCTTTCATTTTTGGTGTTCTTTTGCGCATATAAATGGTAAAATGCAGTTTTGAAAGGTGAACACACGCGCATGCGCAACTGCGTAGTTTTAGCCGAGGTGATGCGCATGCGCAGCTGCGTTCAGAAATGCGCAGACCTTTCATTGTTGGTGTCGTTTTGCGCATATAAATGGTAAAATGCAGTTTTAAACGACGAACACACGCGCATGCGCAACCGCGTAGTTTTAGCCGAGGTGTTGGGCATGCGCAGCTGCGTTCAGAAATGCGCAGACCTTTCATTTTTTTTGTCGTTTTGCGACATAAATGGTAAAATGCAGTTTTGAATGGCGAACACATACACATGCGCAACTGCGTAGTTTTAGCCGAGGTGCTGCGCATGCGCAGCTGCGTTCAGAAATGCGCAGACCTTTCATTTTTGGTGTCCTTTTGCGCATATAAATGGTCAAATGCAGTTTTGAACGGCGAACACGCCGCGTTCAGAACAACTGCGTAGTTTTAGCCGAGGTGCTGGGCATGCGCAGCTGCGCTCAGAAATGCGCAGACCTTTCATTTTTGGTGTCGTTTTGCGCATATAAATGGTAAAATGCAGTTTTGAACGGCGAACGGATGCGCATGCGCAGTTGCGTAGTTTTAGCCGAGTTGCTGCGCACGCGCAGCTGCTTTCAGAAATGCGCAGACCTTTCATTTTTTGTGTCCTTGTGCATATAAATGGTAAAATGCAGTTTTGAACGGTGAACACATGCGCAACTGCTTAGTTTTAGCCGAGGTGCTGCGCATGCGCAGGCTGCGCTCAGAAATGCGCAGACCTTTCATTTTTGGTGTCCTTTTGCGCATATAAATGGTCAAAATGCAGTTTTGAATGGTGAACACATGCGCATCCGCAGCTGCATAGTTTTAGCCGAGGTGCTGGGCATATAAGCTGCGTTCAGAAATGCGCAGACCTTTCATTTTTTGGTGTCCTTTTGTTTTATATAAATGGTCAAATGCAGTTTTGAACGGCGAATTGGCGCATGCGCAACTGCATAGTTTTAGCCGAGGTGCTGGGCATGCGCAGCTGCGTTCAGAAATGCGCAGACCTTTCATTTTTTGTGTCCTTTTATGTCATATAAATGGTAAAATGCAGTTTTTAATGGCGAATGCGCATGAGCAACTGTGTTGTTTTAGCCGAGGTGCTGCGCATGCGCAGCTGCGTTCAGAAATGCGCAGACCTTTCATTTTTGGTGTTCTTTGAGCGCATATAAATGGTCAAATGCAGTTTTGAAAGGTGAACACATGCGCATGCGCAACTGCGTAGTTTTAGCCGATTTGATGCGCATGCGCAGCTGCGCTCAGAAATGCGCAGACCTTTCATTGTTGGTGTCGTTTTCCGCATATAAATGGTAAAATGCAGTTTTGAACGGCGAACACATGCGCATGCGCAACTGCGTAGTTTTAGCTGAGGTGTTGGGCATGCGCAGCTTTGAACGGCAGAAATGCGCAGACCTTTCATTTTTGGTTGTTTTTTTGCGCGCTATAAATGGTAAATGCAGTTTTGAACGGCGAACATGCGCATGCGCAACTGCGTAGTTTTAGCCGAGGTTGCTGCGCATGCGCAGCTGCGCTCAGAAATGCGCAGACCTTTCATTTTTGGTGTCCTTTTGCATATATAAATGGTAAAATGCAGTTTTGAACTGGAACGCGCGCATACGCAACTGCGTAGTTTTAGCCGAGGTGCTGCGCATGCGCAGGTGCGTTCAGAAATGCGCAGACCTTTCATTTTTGGTGTCGTTTTGCGCATATAAATGGTAAAATGCAGTTTTGAATGGCGAACGGATGCGCATGCGCAACTGCGTAGTTTTAGCCGAGGTGCTGGGCATGCGCAGGTGCATTCAGAAATGCGCAGACCTTTCATTTTTGTGTCCTTTTGCGCATATAAATGGTAAAATGCAGTTTTGAACGGTGAACACATGCATGCAACTGCGTATTTTAGCCGAGGTTGCTGCGCATGCGCAGCTGCGCTCAGAAATGCGCAGACCTTTCATTTTTGGTTTCCTTTTGTGCATATAAATGGTAAAATGCAGTTTTGAATGGCGAACGCCGACGCGCAACTGCTGTTGTTTTAGCCGAGGTGCTGCGCACGCGCAGCTGCGTTCAGAAATGCGCAGACCTTTCATTTTTGGTGTCGTTTGCGCATATAAATGGTCAAATGCAGTTTTGAATGGCGAACACATGCGCATGCGCAACTGCGTAGTTTTAGCCGAGGTGCTGCGCACGCGCAGCTGCGCTCAGAAATGCGCAGACCTTTCATTTTTGGTGTCGTTTTGCGCATATAAATGGTAAAATGCAGTTTTGAATGGCGAACGCATGCGCATGCGCAACTGCATAGTTTTAGCCGAGGTGCTGGGCATGCGCAGCTGCGTTCAGAAATGCACAGACCTTTCATTTTTGGTGTCGTTTTGCGCATAAAATGGTAAAATGCAGTTTTGAATGGCGAACGCGCGCATGCGCAACTGCGTAGTTTTAGCCGAGGTGATGCGCATGCGCAGCTGCGTTCAGAAATGCGCGCAGACCTTTCATTTTTGGTGTCGTTTTGTGCATATAAATGGTCAAATGCAGTTTTGAACGGTGAACACATGCGCATGTGCAACTGCATAGTTTTAGCCGAGAGGTGCTGGGCATGCGCAGCGCGTTCAGAAATGCAGCAGACCTTTCATTTTTTGTGTCCTTGTGCTCATATGAATGGTAAAATGCACCTTTGAACGGCGAATGGATGCGCATGCGCAACTGCGTAGTTTTAGCCGAGGTGCTGGGCATGCGCAGGTGCGTTCAGAAATGCACAGACCTTTCATTTTTGGTGTCCTTTTGCGCATAAAATGGTAAAATGCAGTTTTGAACGGCGAACACGCGCATGCGCAACTGCGTAGTTTTAGCCGAGGTTGCTGCGCATGCAGCTGCGCGCTCAGAAATGCGCAGACCTTTCATTTTTGGTGTCCTTGTTTTGCATATAAATGGTAAAATGCAGTTTTTAATGGCGATTGCATGCGCAACTGTGTTGTTTTTAGCCGAGGTGCTGGGCATGCGCAGGTGCGTTCAGAAATGCGCAGACCTTTCATTTTTGGTGTTCTTGTGCGCATATAAATGGTCAAATGCAGTTTTGAAAGGTGAACACATGCGCAGCTGCGTAGTTTTAGCCGATTTGCGCGCATACGCAGCTGCGTCAGAAATGCGCAGACCTTTCATTGTTGGTGTCGTTTTGCGCATATAAATGGTAAAATGCAGTTTTGAACGGCGAACACGCGCATGCGCAACTGCGTAGTTTTAGCCGAGGTGTTGGGCATGCGCAGCTGCGCTTCAGAAATGCGCAGACCTTTCATTTTTGGTGTCGTTTTTGCGATATAAATGGTAAAATGCAGTTTTGAACGGCGAACGGACATGCATCGCGCAACTGCGTAGTTTTAGCCGAGGTGCTGCGCATTACGCGCAGGTGCTTTCAGAAATGCGCAGACCTTTCATTTTTGGTGTCGTTGTTTTACGATATAAATGGTAAAATGCAGTTTTGAACGGCGAACACGCGCATGCAACTGCGTAGTTTTAGCCGAGGTGCTGCTGCGCATGCGCAGCTGCGTTCAGAAATGCACAGACCTTTCATTTTTGGTGTCGTTTTGCGCATATAAATGGTAAAATGCAGTTTTGAATGGCGAACGATGCGCATGTGCAACCGCGTAGTTTTAGCCGAGGTGCTGCGCATGCGCAGCTGCATTCAGAAATGCGCAGACCTTTCATTTTGGTGTCCTTTTGCGCATATAAATGGTCAAATGCAGTTTTGAATGGCGAACGGATGCGCGCATGCGCAACTGCGCTGTTTTAGCCGAGGTGCTGGGCATGCGCAGCTGCGCTCAGAAATGCGCAGACCTTTCATTTTTGGTGTCGCTTTTGCGCATATAAATGGTCAAATGCAGTTTTGAATGGCGAACATGCGCATGCGCAAACTGCGTAGTTTTAGCCGAGGTGCTGGGCATGCGCAGCTGCGCTCAGAAATGCGCAGACCTTTCATTTTTTGGTGTCGTTTTCCGATATAAATGGTAAAATGCAGTTTTGAACGGCGAACACATGCGCATGCAACTGCGTAGTTTTAGCCGAGGTGCTGGGCATGCGCAGCTGCGTTCAGAAATGCGCAGACCTTTCATTATTGGTGTCGTTTTGCACATATAAATGGTCAAATGCAGTTTTGAAAGGTGAACACATGCGCATCCGCACTGCGAAGTTTTAGCCGAGGTGCTGGGCATGCGCAGCGCGTTCAGAAATGCGCAGACCTTTCATTTTTGGTGTCGTTTTCCGCATATAAATGGTAAAATGCAGTTTTGAATGGCGAACACATGCGCATGCGCAACTGCGTAGTTTTAGCCGAGGTGTTGGGCATGCGCAGCTGCGCTCAGAAATGCGCAGACCTTTCATTTTTGGTGTCCTTTGCGATATAAATGGTCAAATGCAGTTTTGAACGGCGAACGCGATGCGCATGCGCAACTCGCGTAGTTTTAGCCGAGGTGCTGGGCATGCGCAGCTGCGTTCAGAAATGCGCAGACCTTTCATTTTTGGTGTCGTTTTGCATCATGGTAAATGGTAAATGCAGTTTTGAACGGCGAACACATGCGCATGCGCAACTGCGTAGTTTTAGCCGAGTTGCTGGCGCATGCGCAGCTGCGTTCAGAAATGCGCAGACCTTTCATTTTTGGTGTCGTTTTGCATATAAATGGTAAAATGCTGTTTTGAACGGCGAATGGAGATGCGCATGCAACTGCATAGTTTTAGCCGAGGTGCTGCGCGCATGCGCAGCTGCGTGTTTTCAGAAATGCGCAGACCTTTCATTTTTGGTGTTCTTTTGCGATATAAATGGTCAAATGCAGTTTTGAACGGTGAACACATGCGCATGCGCAACTGCGTAGTTTTAGCCGATTTCATGCGCATGCGCAGGTGCGCTCAGAAATGCGCAGACCTTTCATTTTTGGTGTCCTTTTGCGCGATATAAATGGTAAAATGCAGTTTTGAACGGTGAACACATCGCATGCGCAACTGCGTAGTTTTAGCCGAGGTGTTGGGCATGTGCAGCTGCGTTTCAGAAATGCGCAGACCTTTCATTTTTTGGTGTCGTTTTGTGCGATATAAATGGTAAAATGCAGTTTTGAATGGCGAACATCGCATGCGCAACTGCGTAGTTTTAGCCGAGGTGCTGCGCATGCGCAGGTGCGCTCAGAAATGCGCAGACCTTTCATTTTTGGTGTCCTTGTGCACATATAAATGGTAAAATGCAGTTTTGAAAGGTGAACGTTATGCGCATGCGCAACTGCGTAGTTTTAGCCGAGGTGCTGCATCGCGCAGGTGCGCTCAGAAATGCGCAGACCTTTCATTTTTGGTGTCGTTTTGCGCATATAAATGGTAAAATGCAGTTTTGAAATGGCGAACGGACGCGCATGTGCAACTGCGTAGTTTTAGCCGAGGTTGCTGCGCATGCGCAGGTGCGCTCAGAAATGCGCAGACCTTTCATTTTTTGTGTCCTTTCGTCCATATAAATGGTAAAATGCAGTTTTGAACGGTGAACACACGCATGCGCAACTGCATATTTTTAGCCGAGGTGCTGGGCATGCGCAGCTGCGTTCAGAAAATGCGCAGACCTTTCATTTTTGGTGTCCTTTGTGCATATAAATGGTCAAATGCAGTTTTGAATTTCGAATCACATGCGCAACTGGGCGTAGTTTTAGCCGAGGTGCTGCGCACGCGCAGCCGCGCTCAGAAATGCGCAGACCTTTCATTTTTGGTGTCGTTTTGCGCATATAAATGGTAAAATGCAGTTTTGAACGGCGAACGACACGCGCATGCGCAACTGCGTAGTTTTAGCCGAGGTTGCTGGGCATGCGCGAGCTGCGTTCAGAAATGCGCAGACCTTTCATTTTTGGTGTCGCTTTGTTCATATAAATGGAAAAATGCAGTTTTGAATGGCGAACGGAGCGCATGAACAACTGCGTTGTTTTAGCCGAGGTGCTGGGCACGCGCGCAGTTGCGCTCAGAAATGCGCAGACCTTTCATTTTTGGTGTTCTTTGTCGCATATAAATGGTCAAATGCAGTTTTGAAAGGTGAACGCACGCGCATCCGCATAGTTTTAGCCGAGGTGCTGCGCATGCGCAGCTGCGTTCAGAAATGCGCAGACCTTTCATTTTTGGTGTCCTTTTCCGCATATAAATGGTAAAATGCAGTTTTGAACGGCGAACACATGCGCATGCGCAACTGCGTAGTTTTAGCCGAGGTGCTGGGCGCATGCGCAGCGTGCGCTTCAGAAATGCGCAGACCTTTCATTTTTTTTGTGTCCTTGTTGCGTTATATAAATGGTCAAATGCAGTTTTGAACGGTGAACGCATGCGCAACTGCGTAGTTTTAGCCGATTTGCTGGCATGCGCAGCTGCGCTTCAGAAATGCACAGACCTTTCATTTTTTGGTGTCGTTTTGCGCATATAAACGGTAAAATGCAGTTTTGAACGGCGAACATGCGCATGCGCAACTGCGTAGTTTTAGCCGCGTTGCTGCGCATGCGCAGCTGCGTTCAGAAATGCGCAGACCTTTCATTTTTGGTGTCCTTGTGCGCATATAAATGGAAAAATGCTGTTTTTAATGGCGATTGCATGAGCAACTGTGTTGTTTTAGCCGAGGTGCTGCGCATGCGCAGTTGCGTTCGGATTGCGCAGACCTTTCATTTTTGGTGTTCTTGTGCGCATATAAATGGTCAAATGCAGTTTTGAAAGGTGAACACATGCGCAGCTGCGAAGTTTTAGCCGATTTCATGCGCATGCGCAGCTGCGTCCAGAAATGCGCAGATCTTTCATTGTTGGCATCGTTTTCCGCATTATACATGGTAAAATGCAGTTTTGAAAGGCGAACACATGCGCATGCGCAACTGCGTAGTTTTAGCTGAGGTGTTGGGCATGTGCAGCTGCGTTTCAGAAATGCGCAGATCTTTCATTTTTGGCGTCGTTTTGCGCATATAAATGGTAAAATGCAGTTTTGAACGGCGAACATGCGCATGCGCAACTGCGTAGTTTTTGCCGCGTTGCTGCGCATGCGCAGGTGCTTTCAGAAATGCGCAGATCTTTCATTTTTGGTGTCCTTGTGCGCATATAAATGGTAAAATGAAGTTTTGAAGGCGAACGTTGCGCATACGCAACTGCGTAGTTTTAGCTGAGGTGCTGCATGCGCAGGTGCGTTCAGAAATGCGCAGACCTTTCATTGTTGGTGTCCTTTTGCGCATATAAATGGTAAATGCAGTTTTAAACGACGAACGGATGCGCGCATGCGCAACCGCGCGTTTTAGCCGAGGTGTTGCGCATGCGCAGCTGCATTCAGAAATGCGCAGACCTTTCATTTTTGGTGTCCTTTTGTGCATATAAATGGTAAAATGCAGTTTTGAACGGTGAACACATGCGCATGCTGCTTATTTTAGCCGAGTTGGTAAAATGCTGCGCGGTGAATGCGCAGCTGCGTTCAGAAATGCGCAGACCTTTCATTTTTGGTGTCCTTGTGCGCATATAAATGGTCAAATGCAGTTTTGAACGGTGAACACATGCGCATCCACAGCTGCATAGTTTTAGCCGAGGTGCTGGGCATGCGCAGCTGCGTTCAGCAATGCGCAGACCTTTAATTTTTGGTGTCCTTGTCGCATATAAATGGTCAAATGCAGTTTTGAACGGCGAACGGATGCGCATGCGCAACTGCGTTTTTTAGCGAGGTGCTGGGCATGCACAGCTGCGTTCAGAAATGCGCAGACCTTTAATTTTTGGCGTCGTTTTTCACATATAAATGGAAAAATGCTGTTTTTAATGGCGATTGCATGAGCAACTGTGTTGTTTTAGCCGAGGTGCTGCGCATGCGCAGTTGCGTTTGGACTGCGCAGACCTTTCATTTTTGGTATTCTTGTGCATATAAATGGTCAA
>JAHFZB010000090.1:88746-141440 GCA_036884735.1 Huso huso
CAGACCTTTCATTGTTGGTGTCGTTTTGCATATAAATGGTAAAATGCAGTTTTGAATGGCGAACGGATGCGCATGTGCAACTGCGTAGTTTTAGCGGTGCTGGGCATGCGCGGCGCGTTCGGAAATGCCAGACCTTTCATTTTTGTGTCCTTGTGCGCATTATACATGGTAAAATGCAGTTTTGAACGGCGAACACATGCGCATGCGCAACTGCGTAGTTTTAGCCGAGGTGTTGGGCATGCGCAGCTGCGTTCAGAAATGCGCAGACCTTTCATTTTTGGCGTCGTTTTGCGCATATAAATGGTAAAATGAAGTTTTTTAATGAACGATTGCATGCGCACAACTGCGTTGTTTTAGCCGAGGTGCTGCGCATGCGCAGCTGCGTTCAGGACTGCGCAGACTTTTCATTTTTGGTGTCCTTGTGCGCATATAAATGGTCAAATGCAGTTTTGAAAGGTGAACACATGCGCATGCGCAGCTGTGTAGTTTTATCCGATTTGATGCGCATGCGCAGCTGCGTTCAGAAATGCGCAGACCTTTCATTTTTGGTGTCGTTTTGCGCATATAAATGGTAAAATGCAGTTTTGAATGGCGGATGCGCATGCGCAACTGTAGCTTTTTGACGAGGTGCTGCGCATGCGCGGTAAAATGCGTTCGAAATGCGCAGACCTTTCATTTTTTTGGTGTCGTTTTGCTCATATAAATGGTAAAATGCAGTTTTGAACGGCGAACGATCACATGCGCAACTGTGTAGTTTTAGCCGAGGTGCTGGGCATACCTTTTTAGGATTTTGCGCCTGCGTTCAGAAATGCGCAGACCTTTCATTTTGGCATCGTTTTGGGCATATAAATGGTAAAATGCGGTTTTAATGGCGAACATGCGCGAGCAACTGTGTTGTTTTAGCCGGTGCTGCGCATGCGCAGCTGCGTTCAGAAATGCGCAGACCTTTCATTTTGGTGTTCTTTGGCGCATATAAATGGTCAAATGCAGTTTTGAAAGGTGAACACATGCGCAGCTGCGTAGTTTTAGCCGATTTGATGCGCATGCGCAGCTGCGTTCAGAAATGCTCAGACCTTTCATTTTTGGTGTCCTTGTCGCATATAAATGGTCAAATGCAGTTTTGAACGGCTTACACATGCGCATGCGCAGCTGCATAGTTTTATCCGAGGTGCTGGGCATGCGCAGCTGCGTTCAGAAATGCGCAGACCTTTCATTTTTGGTCGTTTTTCGCATATAAATGGAAAAATGCTGTTTTTAATGCCGATTGCATGAGCAACTGTGTTGTTTTAGCCGAGGTGCTGCGCATGCGCAGTTGCGTTCAGAAATGCGCAGACGTTTCATTTTTGGTATTCTTGTGCGCATATAAATGGTCAAATGCAGTTTTGAAAGGTGAACACATGCGCATGCGCAGCTGCATAGTTTTAGCCGAGGTGCTGGGCATGCGCAGCTGCGTTCAGAAATGCGCAGACCTTTCATTGTTGGCATCGTTTTGGGCATTATACATGGTAAAATGCAGTTTTGAACGGCGAACACATGCGCATGTGCAACTGCGTAGTTTTAGCCGAGGTGTTGGGCATGCGCAGCTGCGTTTCAGAAATGCGCAGACCTTTCATTTTTTGTGTCGTTTTGCGCATATAAATGGTAAAATGCTTTTTTAATGGCGATTGCATGAGCAACTGTGTTGTTTTAGCCGGTGCTGCGCATGCGCAAAATTTTGGTGTTCTTTTTTATAAATGGTCAAATGCAGTTTTGAAAGGTGAACACATGCGCAACTGTGTTGTTTTAGCCGATTTGCTGCGCATGCGCGGTTGCGTTCAGGAATGCGCAGACCTTTCATTTTGGTGTCGTCTTTGCGCATATAAATGGTAAAATGCAGTTTTGAATGGTGAACACATGCGCAGCAGCGTGCGTTTTTAGCCGATTTGATGGGCATGCGCAGCTGCGTTCAGAAATGCGCAGACCTTTCATTTTTGGTGTCGTTTTGCGCATATAAATGGTAAAATGCAGTTTTTGAACGGCGAACGGATGCGCATGCGCAACTGCGTAGTTTTAGCCGAGGTGCTGGGCATGCGCAGCTGCGTTCAGAAATGCGCGAGACCTTTCATTTTGGTGTCCTTTTGCGCATATAAATGGTAAAAATGCAGTTTTGAATGGCGAACACATGCGCAGCAACTGTGTTGTTTTAGCCGAGGTGCTGCGCATGCGCGCAGTTGCGTTCGGACTGCGCAGACCTTTCATTTTTGGTGTTCTTGTGCGCATATAAATGGTCAAATGCAGTTTTGAAAGGTGAACACATGCGCAGCTGTGTAGTTTTAGCCGATTTGATGCGGATGCGCAGCTGCGTTCAGAAATGCGCAGACCTTTCATTGTTGGTGTCGTTTTGCGCATATAAATGGTAAAATGCAGTTTTGAACGGCGAACGGATGCGCATGCGCAACTGCGTAGTTTTATCCGATTTGATGCGCATGCGCAGCTGCGTTCAGAAATGCGCAGACCTTTCATTGTTGGTGTCGTTTTGCGCATATAAATGGTAAAATGCAGTTTTGAACGGCGAACGGATGCGCATGCGCAGCTGTGTACTTTTAGCTGAGGTGCTGCGCATGCGCAGTTGCGTTCGGACTGCGCAGACCTTTCATTTTTTTGTGTCCTTGTGCTCATATGAATGGTAAAATGCACCTTTGAACGGCGAACGGATGCGCATGCGCAACTGCGTAGTTTTAGCCGAGGTGCTGGGCATGCGCAGCTGCGTTCAGAAATCGCAGATCCTTTCATTTTTGGCGTCGTTTTGCGCATATAAATGGAAAAATGCTGTTTTTAATGGCGATTGCGCATGAGCAACTGTGTTGTTTTAGCCGAGGTGCTGCGCATGCGCAGTTGCGTTCGGACTGCGCAGACCTTTCATTTTTGGTGTTCTTGTGCGCATATAAATGGTCAAATGCAGTTTTGAAAGGTGAACACATGCGCATGCGCAGCTGCGTAGTTTTAGCCGATTTGATGCGCATGCGCAGCTGCGTTCAGAAATGCGCAGACCTTTCATTTTGGTGTCGTTTTGGGCATTATACATGGTAAAATGCAGTTTTGAAAGGCGAACACATGCGCATGCGCAACTGCGTAGTTTTAGCCGAGGTGTTGGGCATGCGCAGCTGCGTTTCAGAAATGCGCAGATCTTTCATTTTTGGTGTCGTTTTGCGCATATAAATGGTAAAATGCAGTTTTGAACGGCGAACATGCGCATGCGCAACTGCGTAGTTTTAGCCGAGGTGCTGCGCATGCGCAGCTGCGTTCAGAAATGCGCAGACCTTTCATTTTTGGTGTCCTTGTGCGCATATAAATGGTCAAATGCAGTTTTGAATGGTGAACACATGCGCATGCGCAACTGCGTAGTTTTAGCCGAGGTGCTGGGCATGCGCAGCTGCGTTCAGAAATGCGCAGACCTTTCATTTTGGTGTCGTTTTGCGCATATAAATGGTCAAAATGCAGTTTTGAACGGCGAACACATGCGCATGCGCAACTGCGTTGTTTTAGCCGAGGTGCTGGGCATGCGCAGCTGCGTTCAGAAATGCGCAGACCTTTCATTTTTGGTGTCGTTTTGCGCATATAAATGGTAAAATGTAGTTTTAATGGCGAACACATGCGCATGCGCAACTGTGTTGTTTTAGCCGAGTTGCTGCGCATGCGCAGCTGCGTTCAGAAATGCGCAGACCTTTCATTGTTGGTGTCGTTTTGCGCGATATATAAATGGTAAAATGCAGTTTTGAATGGCGAACGGATGCGCATGCGCAGCTGTGTGTTTTTAGCCGAGGTTGCTGCGCATGCGCAGCTGCGTTCGGAATGCGCCAGACCTTTCATTTTTTGTGTCCTTGTGCTCATATAAATGGTAAAATGCAGTTTTGAATGGCGAACGGATGCGCATGCGCAACTGCGTTATTTTAGCCGAGGTGCTGGGCATGCGCAGCTGCGTTCAGAAATGCGCAGACCTTTCATTTTTGGTTCGCATATAAATGGTAAAATGCAGTTTTGAATGGCGAACACATGCGCATGCTTTCATTTTGCTGCATGCGCAGCTGCGTTCAGAAATGCGCAGACCTTTCATTTTGGTGTCCTTTTGCGCATATAAATGGAAAAATGCTGTTTTTAATGGCGATTGCATGAGCAACTGTGTTGTTTTTTAGCCGATTTGCTGCAACGCGCGCTGCGTTCAGAAATGCGCAGACCTTTCATTTTTGGTGTCGTTTGTGCGCGTATAAATGGTAAAATGCAGTTTTGATGTGAACACATGCGCATCAACTGCGTGTTTTAGCCGAGGTGCTGCGCATGCGCAGCTGCGTTCAGAAATGCGCCAGACCTTTCATTTTTGTGTTCGTTTTGCGCATATAAATGGTAAAATGCAGTTTTGAACGCAGAACATGCGCATGCGCGCCTGGTCCTTGTGGTTTTAGCCGAGGTGCTGGGCATTGTCTATACGCGCGGCTTTTGTTCAGAAATGCGCCAGACCTTTCATTTTTGGTGTCGTTTTGCGCATATAAATGGTAAAATGCAGTTTTGAACGGCGAACATGCGCGCGCAACTGCGTTGTTTTAGCCGAGGTGCTGGGCATGCGCGGCTGCGTTCAGAAATGCGCAGACCTTTCATTTTGGTGTCGTTTTGCGCATATAAATGGTCAAATGCAGTTTTGAACGGTGAACACATGCGCATGCGCAACTGCGTAGTTTTAGCCGAGGTGCTGGGCATGCGCAGCTGCGTTCAGAAATGCGCAGACCTTTCATTTTTGGTGTCGTTTTGCGCATATAAATGGTCAAATGCAGTTTTGAACGGCGAACATGCGCGCGCGCAACTGCGTAGTTTTAGCCGAGGTGCTGGGCATGCGCGGCTGCGTTTCAGAAATGCGCAGACCTTTCATTTTTGGCGTCGTTTTTGCGCATATAAATGGTAAAATGCTGTTTTTTGAGGCCGACGCATGCGCATGAGCAACTGTGTTGTTTTAGCTGAGGTGCTGCATGCGCAGCTGCGTTCAGAAATGCGCAGACCTTTCATTTTTGGTGTCCTTGTGCGCATATAAATGGTCAAATGCAGTTTTGAAAGGTGAACACATGCGCATGCGCAGCTGTGTACTTTTAGCTGAGGTGCTGCGCATGCGCAGCTGCGTTCGGACTGCGCAGACCTTTCATTTTTGGTGTCGTTGTGCTCATATGAATGGTAAAATGCACCTTTGAACGGCGAACGGATGCGCATGCGCAACTGCATAGTTTTAGCCAAGGTGCTGGGCAAATGCAGCTGCGTTCAGAAATGCGCAGATTTTTCATTTTTGGCATCGTTTTGCACATATAAATGGAAAAATGCGGTTTTTAATGGCGATTGCATGAGCAACTGTGTTGTTTTAGCCGAGGTGCTGCGCATGCGCAGTTGCGTTCGGATTGCGCAGACCTTTCATTTTTGGTGTTCTTGTGCGCATATAAATGGTCAAATGCAGTTTTGAAAGGTGAACACATGCGCAGCTGCGTAGTTTTAGCCGATTTGATGCGCATGCGCAGCTGCGTTCAGAAATGCGCAGACCTTTCATTTTGGTGTCGTTTTGCGCATATAAATGGTAAAATGCAGTTTTGAATGGCGAACGGATGCGCATGCGCAACTGTGTAGTTTAGCCGAATGCGCAGTTGCGTTTTGCGCAGACCTTTCATTTTTGGTGTCCTTTTGCGCATATAAATGGTAAAATGAAGTTTTGAAGGCGAACGCATGCGCATGCGCAACTGCGTAGTTTTAGCCGAGGTGCTGGGCATGCGCAGCTGCGTTCAGAAATGCGCAGACCTTTCATTTTTGGCGTCGTTTTGCGCATATAAATGGAAAAATGCTGTTTTTAATGGCGATTGCATGAGCAACTGTGTTGTTTTAGCCGAGGTGCTGCGCATGCGCAGTTGCGTTTGGACTGCGCAGACCTTTCATTTTTGGTGTTCTTGTGCGCATATAAATGGTCAAATGCAGTTTTGAAAGGTGAACACATGCGCATGCGCAGCTGCGTAGTTTTATCCGATTTGATGCGCATGCGCAGCTGCGTTCAGAAATGCGCAGACCTTTCATTGTTGGTGTCGTTTTGCGCATATAAATGGTAAAATGCAGTTTTGAACGGTGAACATGCGCATGCGCAACTGCGTAGTTTTAGCCGAGTTGCTGCGCATGCGCAGCTGCGTTCAGAAATGCGCAGACCTTTCATTTTTGGTGTCGTTTTGCGCATATAAATGGTAAAATGCTGTTTTTGAACGGTGAACGGATTGCATGCGCAACTGTGTTGTTTTAGCCGAGGTGCTGCGCATGCGCAGTTGCGTTCAGAAATGCGCCAGACCTTTCATTTTTGGTGTCCTTGTGCGCATATAAATGGTCAAATGCAGTTTTGAACGGTGAACGGATGCGCATGCGCAGCTGTGTAGTTTTAGCCGAGGTGCTGGGCATGCGCAGCTGCGTTCAGAAATGCGCAGACCTTTCATTTTTGTGTCGTTTTGCGCATATAAATGGTAAAATGCAGTTTTGAATGGCGAACACATGCGCATGCGCAACTGTGTTGTTTTAGCCGAGGTGCTGGGCATGCGCAGCTGCGTTCAGAATGCGCAGACCTTTCATTTTTGGTGTTCTTGTGCGCATATAAATGGTCAAAATGCAGTTTTGAAAGGTGAACACATGCGCATGCGCTGCATAGTTTTAGCCGGTTTGCTGGGCATGCGCAGCTGCGTTCAGAAATGCGCAGACCTTTCATTTTTGGTGTCGTTTTGCGCATATAAATGGTAAAATGCAGTTTTGAATGGCGATTGCGCATGAGCAACTGCGTTGTTTTAGCCGAGGTGCTGCGCATGCGCAGCTGCGTTCAGAAATCGCAGACCTTTCATTTTTGGTGTCGTTGTGCGCATATAAATGGTAAAATGCAGTTTTGAACGGTGAACACATGCGCATGCGCAGCTGCGTAGTTTTAGCCGATTTGCTGCGGCATGCGCAGCTGCGTTCAGAAAATACGCAGACCTTTCATTTTTGGTGTCGTTTTGCGCATATAAATGGTCAAATGCAGTTTTGAATGGCGAACACATGCATGCGCAACTGCGTTTTTTAGCCGAGGTGCTGGGCATGCGCAGCTGCGTTCAGAAATGCGCAGACCTTTCATTTTTGGCGTCGTTTTGCGCATATAAATGGTAAAATGCAGTTTTGAACGGCGAACACATGCGCATGCGCAACTGCATAGTTTTAGCCGAGGTGCTGGGCATGCGCAGGTGCGTTCAGAAATGCGCAGACCTTTCATTTTTGGTGTCCTTGTGCACATATAAATGGAAAAATGCTGTTTTTAATGGCGATTGCATGAGCAACTGTGTTGTTTTAGCCGATTTGATGTGCATGCGCAGCTGCGTTCAGAAATGCGCAGACCTTTCATTTTTGGTGTTTTTGTGCGCATATAAATGGTAAAATGCAGTTTTGAAAGGTGAACACATGCGCGCGCAGCTGCGTTTTTTAGCCGAGGTGCTGCGCATGCGCAGCTGCGTTCAGAAATGCGCAGACCTTTCATTTTTGGCATCGTTTTGTGCATATAAATGGTAAAATGCAGTTTTGAACGGCGAACACATGCGCATGCGCAACTGCGTAGTTTTAGCCGAGGTGTTGGGCATGCGCAGCTGCGTTTCAGAAATGCGCAGAGCTTTCATTTTTGGCGTCGTTTTGCGCATATAAATGGTAAAATGCAGTTTTGAACGGCGAACATGCGCATGCGCAACTGCGTAGTTTTAGCCGAGGTGCTGGGCATGCGCAGCTGCGTTCAGCAATGCGCAGACCTTTCATTTTTGGTGTCCTTGTCGCATATAAATGGTCAAATGCAGTTTTGAACGGCTTACACATGCGCATGCGCAGCTGCATAGTTTTATCCGAGGTGCTGGGCATGCGCAGCTGCGTTCAGAAATGCGCAGACCTTTAATTTTTGGCGTCGTTTTTCGCATATAAATGGAAAAATGCTGTTTTTAATGCCGATTGCATGAGCAACTGTGTTGTTTTAGCCGAGGTGCTGCGCATGCGCAGTTGCGTTCAGAAATGCGCAGACCTTTCATTTTTGGTATTCTTGTGCGCATATAAATGGTCAAATGCAGTTTTGAAAGGTGAACACATGCGCATGCGCAGCTGCGTAGTTTTATCCGATTTGATGCGCATGCGCAGCTGCGTTCAGAAATGCGCAGACCTTTCATTGTTGGAGTCGTTTTGCGCATATAAATGGTAAAATGCAGTTTTGAATGGCGAACGGATGCGCATGCGCAGCTGTGTACTTTTAGCTGAGGTGCTGCGCATGCGCAGCTGCGTTCAGAAATGCGCAGACCTTTCATTTTTGGTGTCGTTTTGCGCATATAAATGGTAAAATGCAGTTTTGAACGGTGAACACATGCGCATGCGCAACTGTGTTGTTTTAGCCGAGGTGCTGGGCATGCGCAGCTGCGTTCAGAAATGCGCAGACCTTTCATTTTTGGTGTCGTTTGTGCGCATATAAATGGTAAAATGCAGTTTTGAAAAGGCGAACATGCGCATGCGCAACTGCATAGTTTTAGCCGAGGGTGCTGCGCATGCCCAGGTGTGTTCAGAAATGCGCAGACCTTTCATTTTTGGTGTCCTTTTGCGCATATAAATGGAAAAATGCAGTTTTGAATGGCGAACGGATGCATGAGCAACTGTGTTTTAGCCGAGGTGCTGTTTACAAACGAGGAGGATGCGCCATTCCTTTCATTTTGGTGTCGTTTGGTTGTTAATGGTAAATGGTCCCAAATGCAGTTTTGAAGAAGGATCCCATGGTGCAGCTTCAACAACATTACTTTTAAGAGTTGGTGGTGACCCTCACAATTCTCTGTGTTTTTCATGCGCCTTTCATTTTCTGTTATGATTGCCCTTTATCTAATCTCCATTTAAAATGCAGTTTTGAACGGTGAACACATGCGCCTGGTCCTTGTTTTTTAGCCGATGTTTGCATGCGCCAGCTGCGTTCAGAAATGCGCAGACCTTTCATTTTTGGTGTCGTTTTGCGCATATAAATGGTAAAATGCAGTTTTTTGAATGAACATTTGCGCAACTCGTAGTTTTAGCCGAGGTGCTGCGCATGCGCAGCTGCGTTCAGAAATGCGCAGACCTTTCATTTTTGGTGTCCTTTGTGCGCATATAAATGGTCAAATGCAGTTTTGAACGGTGAACACATGCGCATGCGCAACTGCGTAGTTTTAGCCGAGGTGCTGGGCATGCGCAGCTGCGTTCAGCAATGCGCAGACCTTTCATTTTTGGTGTCCTTGTCGCATATAAATGGTCAAATGCAGTTTTGAACGGCTTACACATGCGCATGCGCAGCTGCATAGTTTTATCCGAGGTGCTGGGCATGCGCAGCTGCGTTCAGAAATGCGCAGACCTTTCATTTTTGGCGTCGTTTTGCACATATAAATGGAAAAATGCTGTTTTTAATGGCGATTGCATGAGCAACTGTGTTGTTTTAGCCGAGGTGCTGCGCATGCGCAGTTGCGTTCGGATTGCGCAGACCTTTCATTTTTGGTGTTCTTGTGCGCATATAAATGGTCAAATGCAGTTTTGAAAGGTGAACACATGCGCATGCGCGTAGTTTTAGCCGATTTGATGCGCATGCGCAGCTGCGTTCAGAAATGCGCAGACCTTTCATTGTTGGTGTCGTTTTGCGCATATAAATGGTAAAATGCAGTTTTGAATGGCGAACGGATGCGCATGCGCAGCTGTGTACTTTTAGCTGAGGTGCTGCGCATGCGCAGTTGCGTTCGGAATGCGCAGACCTTTCATTTTTGTGTCCTTTTGCTCATATAAATGGTAAAATGCAGTTTTGAATGGCGAACGGATGCGCATGCGCGCAACTGCGTAGTTTTAGCCGAGGTGCTGGGCATGCGCAGCTGCGTTCAGAAATGCGCAGATCTTTCATTTTTGGCATCGTTTTGCGCATATAAATAGAAAAATGCTGTTTTTAATGGCGATTGCATGAGCAACTGTTGTTTTAGCCGAGGTGCTGCGCATGCGCAGTTGCGTTCGGACTGCGCAGACCTTTCATTTTTGGTGTTCTTGTGCGCATATAACTGGTTAAATGCAGTTTTGAAAGGTGAACACATGCGCAGCTGCGTAGTTTTAGCCGATTTGATGCGGATGCGCAGCTGCGTTCAGAAATGCGCAGACCTTTCATTGTTGGTGTCGTTTTGCGCATATAAATGGTAAAATGCAGTTTTGAACGGCGAACGGATGCGCATGCGCAACTGCGTAGTTTTATCCGATTTGATGCGCATGCGCAGCTGCGTTCAGAAATGCGCAGACCTTTCATTTTTGGTGTCGTTTTGCGCATATAAATGGTAAAATGCAGTTTTGAACGGCGAACGGATGCGCATGCGCGCAGCTGTGTTGTTTTAGCTGAGGTGCTGCGCGCATGCAGTTGCGTTCAGGAATGCGCAGACCTTTCATTTTTGTGTCCTTGTGCTCATATAAATGGTAAAATGCAGTTTTGAACGGCGAACACATGCGCATGCGCAACTGCGTAGTTTTAGCCGAGGTGCTGGGCATGCGCAGCTGCGTTCAGAAATGCGCAGATCTTTCATTTTTGGCATCGTTTTGCGCATATAAATGGAAAAATGCTGTTTTTAATGGCGATTGCATGAGCAACTGTGTTGTTTTAGCCGAGGTGCTGCGCATGCGCAGTTGCGTTCGGATTGCGCAGACCTTTCATTTTGGTGTTCTTTTTGCGCATATAAATGGTCAAATGCAGTTTTGAAAGGTGAACACATGCGCGCGCTGCGTGTGGTTTTAGCCGATTTGATGCGCATGCGCAGCTGCGTTCAGAAATGCGCAGACCTTTCATTGTTGGCATCGTTTTGGGCATTATACATGGTAAAATGCAGTTTTGAACGGCGAACACATGCGCATGTGCAACTGCGTAGTTTTAGCCGAGGTGTTGGGCATGCGCAGCTGCGTTTCAGAAATGCGCAGAGCTTTCATTTTTGGCGTCGTTTTGCGCATATAAATGGTAAAATGCAGTTTTGAACGGCAAACATGCGCATGCGCAACTGCGTAGTTTTAGCCGCGTTGCTGCGCATGCGCAGGTGTGTTCAGAAATGCGCAGACCTTTCATTTTTGGTGTCCTTGTGCGCATATAAATGGTCAAATGCAGTTTTGAACGGTGAACACATGCGCATGCGCAGCTGCATAGTTTTAGCCGAGGTGCTGGGCATGCGCAGCTGCGTTCAGAAATGCGCCAGACCTTTCATTTTTGGTGTCCTTTTGCGCATATAAATGGTAAAATGCAGTTTTGAACGGCGAACACATGCGCATGCGCAGCTGCATAGTTTTATCCGAGGTGCTGGGCATGCGCAGCTGCGTTCAGAAATGCGCAGACCTTTCATTTTGGTGTCCTTTTGCATATATAAATGGTAAAATGCAGTTTTGAATGCCGAACACATGAGCAACTGTGTTGTTTTAGCCGAGGTGCTGCGCATGCGCAGCTGCGTTCAGAAATGCGCAGACCTTTCATTTTGGTGTCGTTTTGCGCATATAAATGGTAAAATGCAGTTTTGAATGGCGAACACATGCGCATGCGCAACTGTGTAGTTTTAGCCGAGGTGCTGCGCATGCGCAGTTGCGTTCAGAAATGCGCAGACCTTTCATTTTTGGTGTCCTTTTGCTCATATAAATGGTAAAATGCAGTTTTGAACGGCGAACGGATGCTCATGCGCAACTGCGTAGTTTTAGCCGAGGTGCTGGGCATGCGCAGCTGCGTTCAGAAATGCGCAGACCTTTCATTTTTGGTGTCGTTTTGCGCATATAAATGGAAAAAATGCTGTTTTTAATGGCGATTGCATGAGCAACTGTGTTGTTTTAGCCGAGGTGCTGCGCATGCGCAGTTGCGTTCGGACTGCGCAGACCTTTCATTTTTGGTGTTCTTGTGCGCATATAACTGGTTAAATGCAGTTTTGAAAGGTGAACACATGCGCAGCTGCGTAGTTTTAGCCGATTTGATGCGGATGCGCAGCTGCGTTCAGAAATGCGCAGACCTTTCATTGTTGGTGTCGTTTTGCGCATATAAATGGTAAAATGCAGTTTTGAACGGCGAACACATGCGCATGCGCAACTGCGTAGTTTTAGCCGAGGTGCTGGGCATGCGCAGCTGCGTTCAGAAATGCACAGACCTTTCATTTTTGGTGTCGTTTTGCGCATATAAATGGTAAAATGCAGTTTTGAACGGCGAACGGATGCGCATGCGCAACTGCATAGTTTTAGCCGAGGTGCTGCGCATGCGCAGCTGCGTTCAGAAATGCGCAGACCTTTCATTTTTGTGTCCTTTTGCGCATATAAATGGTCAAATGCAGTTTTGAATGAACATTGCATGAGCAACTGTGTTGTTTTAGCCGGTTTGCTGCGCATGCGCGGTTGCGTTCGGAATGCGCAGACCTTTCATTTTGGTGTTCTTGTGCGCATATAAATGGTCAAATGCAGTTTTGAAAGGTGAACACATGCGCATGCGCAGCTGCGTAGTTTTAGCCGATTTGATGCGCATGCGCAGCTGCGTTCAGAAATGCGCAGACCTTTCATTTTTGGCATCGTTTTGGGCATATAAATGGTAAAATGCAGTTTTGAACGGCGAACACATGCGCATGCGCAACTGCGTGGTTTTAGCCGAGGTGCTGGGCATGCGCAGCTGCGTTCAGAAATGTGCAGACCTTTCATTTTTGGTGTCGTTTTGCGCATATAAATGGTAAAATGCAGTTTTGAATGAACATGCGCATGCGCAACTGTGTTGTTTTAGCCGAGGTGCTGCGCATGCGCAGCTGCGTTCAGAAATGCGCAGACCTTTCATTTTTGGTGTCGTTTTGTGCGCATATAAATGGTCAAAATGCAGTTTTGAACGGCGAACACGCATGCGCAACTGCGTGGTTTTAGCCGAGGTTGCTGCGCATGCGCAGCTGCGTTCAGAAATGCGCAGACCTTTCATTGTTGGTGTCGTTTTGCGCATATAAATGGTAAAATGCAGTTTTGAATGGCGAACGGATGCGCATGCGCAACTGTGTAGTTTTAGCCGAGGTGCTGCGCATGCGCAGCTGCGTTCAGAAATGCGCAGACCTTTCATTTTTGGTGTCCTTGTGCGCATATAAATGGTAAAATGCAGTTTTGAACGGCGAACGGATGCGCATGCGCAACTGTGTTTTTTAGCCGAGTTGCTGGGCATGCGCAGCTGCGTTCAGAAATGCGCAGACCTTTCATTTTGGTGTCGTTTTGCGCATATAAATGGTAAAATGCAGTTTTTAATGGCGAACACATGCGCATGAGCAACTGTGTTGTTTTAGCCGAGGTGCTGCGCATGCGCGGTTTCGTTTCGGAAATGCGCGCCAGACCTTTCATTTTTGGTGTTCTTGTGCGCATATAAATGGTCAAATGCAGTTTTGAAAGGTGAACACATGCGCATGCGCAACTGCGTGGTTTTAGCCGAGATGCTGCGCATGCGCAGCTGCGTTCAAAAATGCGCAGACCTTTCATTTTTGGTGTCGTTTTGCGCATATAAATGGTAAAATGCAGTTTTGAACGGCGAACATGCGCATGCGCAACTGCGTAGTTTTAGCCGAGGTGCTGGGCATGCGCAGCTGCGTTCAGAAATGCGCAGACCTTTCATTTTTGGTGTCGTTTTGCGCATATAAATGGTAAAATGCAGTTTTGAATGGCGAACATGCGCATGCGCAACTGCGTAGTTTTAGCCGCGTTGCTGCGCATGCGCAGGTGCGTTCAGAAATGCGCAGACCTTTCATTTTTGGTGTCCTTGTGCGCATATAAATGGTCAAATGCAGTTTTGAACGGTGAACACATGCGCATGCGCAGCTGCGTAGTTTTAGCCGAGGTGCTGGGCATGCGCAGCTGCGTTCAGCAATGCGCAGACCTTTCATTTTTGGTGTCCTTTTGCGCATATAAATGGTAAAATGCAGTTTTGAATGGCGAACATGCGCATGCGCATGCGCAACTGCATAGTTTTAGCCGAGGTGCTGGGCATGCGCAGCTGCGTTCAGAAATGCGCAGACCTTTCATTTTTTGGTGTCGTTTTGCGCATATAAATGGTAAAATGCTGTTTTGAATGGCGATTGCATGAGCAACTGTGTTGTTTTTTAGCCGAGGTGCTGCGCATGCGCGCAGTTGCGTTCAGAAATGCGCAGACCTTTCATTTTGGTGTTCTTGTGCATTATAAATGGTCAAATGCAGTTTTGAAAGGTGAACACATGCGCATGCGCAACTGCGTAGTTTTAGCCGGTTTGATGCGCATGCGCAGCTGCGTTCAGAAATGCGCAGACCTTTCATTTTTGGTGTCGTTTTGCGCATATAAATGGTAAAATGCAGTTTTGAACGGCGAACGGATGCGCATGCGCAACTGCGTAGTTTTAGCCGAGGTGCTGGGCATGCGCAGCTGCGTTCAGAAATGCGCAGACCTTTCATTTTGGTGTCGTTTTGCGCATATAAATGGTAAAATGCAGTTTTGAACGGCGAAACATGCGCATGCGCAACTGCATGCGTTTTTAGCCGAGGTGCTGGGCATGCGCAGCTGCGTTCAGAAATGCGCAGACCTTTCATTTTTGGTGTCGTTTTGCGCATATAAATGGAAAAATGCAGTTTTTAATGGCGATCGCATGCGCAACTGTGTAGTTTTAGCCGAGGTGCTGCGCATGCGCAGGGGCGTTCAGAAATGCACAGACCTTTCATTTTTGGTGTCCTTGTGCGCATATAAATGGTCAAATGCAGTTTTGAAAGGTGAACACATGCGCATGCGCAACTGCGTAGTTTTAGCCGATTTGCTGCGCATGCGCAGCTGCGTTCAGAAATGCGCAGACCTTTCATTTTTGGTGTCCTTGTGCGCATATAAATGGTAAAATGCAGTTTTGAACGGCGAACGGATGCGCATGCGCAACTGCGTAGTTTTAGCCGAGGTGCTGGGCATGCGCAGCTGCGTTCAGAAATGCGCAGACCTTTCATTTTTGTGTCGTTTTGCGCATATAAATGGTAAAATGCAGTTTTGAATGGCGAACACATGCGCGATCGCAACTGCGTTGTTTTAGCCGAGGTGCTGGGCATGCGCAGCTGCGTTCAGAAATGCGCAGACCTTTCATTTTTTTTTGTCGTTTTGCGCATATAAATGGTCAAATGCAGTTTTGAAAGGCGAACACATGCGCATGCGCAACTGTGTTGTTTTAGCCGTTTGCTGCGCATGCGCGGCTGCGCGTTCAGAAATGCGCAGACCTTTCATTTTTGGTGTCGTTTTGCGCATATAAATGGTCAAATGCAGTTTTGAACGGCGAACACATGCGCATGCAACCAACTGCGTGGTTTTAGCCGAGGTGCTGGGCATGCGCAGCTGCGTTCAGAAATGCACAGACCTTTCATTTTTGGTGTCGTTTTGCGCATATAAACGGTAAAATGCAGTTTTGAATGGCGAACATGCGCATGCGCAACTGCATAGTTTTAGCCGAGGTGCTGGGCATGCGCAGCTGCGTTCAGAAATGCGCAGACCTTTCATTTTTGGTGTCCTTGTGCGCATATAAATGGTAAAATGCAGTTTTTAATGGCGAACACATGCATGAGCAACTGTGTTGTTTTAGCCCGAGGTGCTGCGCATGCGCAGTTGCGTTCAGGAATGCGCAGACCTTTCATTTTTGGTGTTCTTTTGCGCATATAAATGGTCAAATGCAGTTTTGAAAGGTGAACACATGCGCAACTGCAGTTAGTTTTTAGCCGATTTGCTGCGCATGCGCAGCTGCGTTCAGAAATGCGCAGACCTTTCATTTTTGGTGTCGTTTTGCGCATATAAAATGGTAAAATGCAGTTTTGAACGGCGAACACATGCGCATGCGCAACTGCGTAGTTTTAGCCGAGGTGCTGGGCATGCGCAGCTGCGTTTCAAAATGCGCAGACCTTTCATTTTTGGTGTCGTTTTGCGCATATAAATGGTAAAATGCAGTTTTGAATGGCGAACATGCGCATGCGCGCAACTGCGTAGTTTTAGCCGAGGTGCTGGGCATGCGCAGCTGCGTTCAGAAATGCGCAGACCTTTCATTTTTGGTGTCGTTTTGCGCATATAAATGGTAAAATGCAGTTTTGAATGGCGAACATTGCGCATGCGCAACTGCAACTTGTTTTAGCCGAGGTGCTGCGCATGCGCAGCTGCGTTCAGAAATGCGCAGACCTTTCATTTTGGTGTCCTTTTGCGCATATAAATGGTCAAATGCAGTTTTTAATGGCGAACACATGAGCAACTGTGTTGTTTTTTAGCCGAGGTGCTGCGCATGCGCAGTTGCGTTCGGAATGCGCCAGACCTTTCATTTTGGTGTTCTTTTTTTGCATATAAATGGTTAAATGCAGTTTTGAAAGGTGAACACATGCGCATGCGCAACTCGTAGTTTTAGCCGATTTGATGCGCATGCGCAGCTGCGTTCAGAAATGCGCAGACCTTTCATTTTGGTGTCGTTTTGCGCATATAAATGGTAAAATGCAGTTTTGAATGGCGAACGGATGCGCATGCGCAACTGTAGTTTTAGCCGAGGTGCTGCGCATGCGCAGTTGCGTTCAGAAATGCGCAGACCTTTCATTTTTTGTGTCCTTGTGCGCATATAAATGGTAAAATGCAGTTTTGAATGGCGAACGGATGCGCATGCGCAACTGCGTAGTTTTAGCCGAGGTGCTGGGCATGCGCGCAGCTGCGTTCAGAAATGCGCAGACCTTTCATTTTTGGCATCGTTTTGCGCATATAAATGGTAAAATGCAGTTTTGAACGGCGAACACATGCGCGCATGCAACTGCGTTGTTTTAGCCGAGGTGTTGGCGCATGCGCAGCTGCGTTCAGAAATGCGCAGACCTTTCATTTTGGTGTCGTTTTGCGCATATAAATGGTAAAATGCAGTTTTGAATGGCGAACATGCATGCAACTGCGTTGTTTTAGCCGATTTGCTGCGCATGCGCAGCTGCGTTCAGAAATGCGCAGACCTTTCATTTTGGTGTCGTTTTGTGCGCATATAAATGGTCAAATGCAGTTTTGAACGGTGAACATGCGCATGCGCAGCTGCGTAGTTTTAGCCGGTGCTGGGCATGCGCAGCTGCGTTTCAGAAATGCACAGACCTTTCATTTTTTGTGTCGTTTGCGCATATAAATGGTAAAATGCAGTTTTGAACGGCGAACATGCGCATGCGCAACTGCATAGTTTTAGCCGAGGTGCTGGGCATGCGCAGCTGCGTTCAGAAATGCGCAGACCTTTCATTTTTGGTGTCGTTTTCGCATATAAATGGAAAAATGCAGTTTTTAATGGCGATTGCATGAGCAACTGTGTTGTTTTAGCCGAGGTGCTGCGCATGCGCGCAGTTGCGTTCAGGAATGCGCAGACCTTTCATTTTGGTGTTCTTTTGCGCATATAAATGGTCAAATGCAGTTTTGAAAGGTGAACACATGCGCATGCGCAACTGTGTAGTTTTAGCCGAGGTGCTGGGCATGCGCGCAGCTGCGTTCAGAAATGCGCAGACCTTTCATTTTGGTGTCGTTTTGCGCATATAAATGGTAAAATGCAGTTTTGAATGGCGAACGGATGCGCATGCGCAACTGCGTGGTTTTAGCCGAGGTGCTGGGCATGCGCGCAGCTGCGTTTTCAGAAATGCGCAGACCTTTCATTTTTGGTGTCCTTTTGCATATATAAATGGTAAAATGCAGTTTTGATGGCGAACACATGAGCAACTGTGTTGTTTTAGCCGAGATGCTGCGCATGCGCAGCTGCGTTCAGAAATGCGCAGACCTTTCATTGTTGGTGTCGTTTTGCGCATATAAATGGTCAAATGCAGTTTTGAAAGGTGAACACATGCGCATGCGCAGCTGCGTGGTTTTTTAGCCGAGTTTGCTGCGCATGCGCAGCTGCGTTCAGAATGCGCAGACCTTTCATTTTGGTGTCGTTTTGCGCATATAAATGGTAAAATGCAGTTTTGAACGGCGAACGGATGCGCATGCGCAACTGCGTAGTTTTAGCCGAGGTGCTGGGCATGCGCAGGTGCGTTCAGAAATGCGCAGACCTTTCATTGTTGGTGTCGTTTTGCGCATATAAATGGTAAAATGCAGTTTTGAACGGCGAACATGCGCATGCGCAACTGCATAGTTTTAGCCGAGGTGCTGGGCATGCGCAGCTGCGTTCAAAATGCGCAGACCTTTCATTTTGGTGTCCTTTTGCACATATAAATGGAAAAATGCTGTTTTTAATGGCGATTGCGCATGAGCAACTGTGTTGTTTTAGCCGAGGTGCTGCGCATGCGCAGTTGCGTTCAGGAATGCGCAGACCTTTCATTTTTGGTGTTCTTGTGCGCATATAAATGGTCAAATGCAGTTTTGAAAACACAACACATGCGCAGCTGCGTAGTTTTAGCCGGTTTGATGCGGCATGCGCAGCTGCGTTCAGAAATCGCAGACCTTTCATTTTTGGTGTCGTTTTTTTGCATATAAATGGTAAAATGCAGTTTTGAATGGCGAACGGATGCGCATGCGCAACTGCGTAGTTTTAGCCGAGGTGCTGCGCATGCGCAGTTGCGTTCGGAAATGCGCAGACCTTTCATTTTTTTGTGTCCTTGTGCGCATATAAATGGTAAAATGCAGTTTTGAACGGCGAACACATGCGCATGCGCAACTGCATAGTTTTAGCCGAGGTGCTGGGCATGCGCAGCTGCGTTCAGAAATGCGCAGACCTTTCATTTTTGGTGTCGTTTTGCGCATATAAATGGTAAAATGCTGTTTTTAATGGCGATTGCATGAGCAACTGTGTTGTTTTAGCCGAGGTGCTGCGCATGCGCAGCTGCGTTCAGAAATGCGCAGACCTTTCATTTTTGGTGTCGTTTTGCACATATAAATGGTCAAATGCAGTTTTGAAAGGTGAACACATGCGCATGCTGCTGTAGTTTTTAGCCGGTTTGATGCGCATGCGCGCGCTGCGTTCAGAAATGCGCAGACCTTTCATTGTTGGTGTCGTTTTGCGCATATAAATGGTAAAATGCAGTTTTGAACGGCGAACGGATGCGCATGCGCAACTGCGTAGTTTTAGCCGAGGTGCTGGGCATGCGCAGCTGCGTTCAGAAATGCACAGACCTTTCATTTTTGGTGTCGTTTTGCGCATATAAATGGTAAAATGCAGTTTTGAACGGCGAACATGCGCATGCGCAACTGCATAGTTTTAGCCGAGGTGCTGCGCATGCGCAGCTGCGTTTCAGAAATGTGCAGACCTTTCATTTTGGTGTCGTTTTGCGCATATAAATGGAAAATGCAGCTTTTTTTAATGGCGTTTGCATGAGCAACTGTGTTGTTTTAGCCGAGGTGCTGCGCAAGCGCAGTTGCGTTTGCACTGCGCCGACCTTTCATTTTTGGTGTTCTTTTGCGCATATAAATGGTCAAATGCAGTTTTGAAAGGTGAACACATGCGCATGCGCAGCTGTGTAGTTTTAGCCGAGTTTTGCGCATGCGCGCAGCTGCGTTCGGAAATGCGCAGACCTTTCATTTTGGTGTCCTTTTGCTCATATAAATGGTAAAATGCAGTTTTGAATGGCGAACGGATGCGCATGCGCAACTGCGTGGTTTTAGCCGAGGTGATGGGCATGCGCAGCTGCGTTCAGAAATGCGCAGACCTTTCATTTTTGGTGTCGTTTGCGCATATAAATGGTAAAATGCAGTTTTGAACGGCGAACATGCGCATGCGCAACTGCGTAGTTTTAGCCGAGGTGCTGGGCATGCGCAGCTGCGTTCAGAAATGCGCAGACCTTTCATTTTTGGTGTCGTTTTGCGCATATAAATGGTAAAATGCAGTTTTGAACGGCGAACATGCGCATGCGCAACTGCGTAGTTTTTTTTAGCCGAGGTGTTGGGCATGCGCAGCTGCGTTTCAGAAATGCGCAGACCTTTCATTTTTGGTGTCCTTGTGCACATATAAATGGAAAAATGCTGTTTTTAATGGCGATTGCATGAGCAACTGTGTTGTTTTAGCCGATTTGATGTGCATGCGCAGCTGCGTTCAGAAATGCGCAGACCTTTCATTGTTGGCATCGTTTTGGGCATTATACATGGTAAAATGCAGTTTTGAACGGCGAACACATGCGCATGTGCAACTGCGTAGTTTTAGCTGAGGTGTTGGGCATGCGCAGCTGCGTTTCAGAAATGCGCAGAGCTTTCATTTTTGGCGTCGTTTTGCGCATATAAATGGTAAAATGCAGTTTTGAACGGCGAACATGCGCATGCGCAACTGCATAGTTTTAGCCGAGGTGCTGCGCATGCGCAGCTGCATTCAGAAATGCGCAGACCTTTCATTTTTGGTGTCCTTGTGCACATATAAATGGAAAAATGCTGTTTTTAATGGCGATTGCATGAGCAACTGTGTTGTTTTAGCCGAGGTGCTGCGCATGCGCAGTTGCGTTCAGAAATGCGCAGACCTTTCATTTTTGGTGTTCTTGTGCGCATATAAATGGTCAAATGCAGTTTTGAAAGGTGAACACATGCATGCGCAGCTGCGTAGTTTTAGCCGATTTGATGCGCATGCGCAGCTGCGTTCAGAAATGCGCAGACCTTTCATTGTTGGTGTCGTTTTGCGCATATAAATGGTAAAATGCAGTTTTGAACGGCGAACACATGCGCATGTGCAACTGCGTAGTTTTAGCCGAGGTGTTGGGCATGCGCAGCTGCGTTTCAGAAATGCGCAGAGCTTTCATTTTTGGCGTCGTTTTGCGCATATAAATGGTAAAATGCAGTTTTGAACGGCGAACATGCGCATGCGCAACTGCGTAGTTTTAGCCGCGTTGCTGCGCATGCGCAGGTGCGTTCAGAAATGCGCAGACCTTTCATTTTTGGTGTCCTTGTGCGCATATAAATGGTCAAATGCAGTTTTGAACGGTGAACACATGCGCATGCGCAGCTGCATAGTTTTAGCCGAGGTGCTGGGCATGCGCAGCTGCGTTCAGAAATGCACAGACCTTTCATTTTTGGTGTCGTTTTGTGCATATAAATGGTAAAATGCAGTTTTGAACGGCGAACATGCGCATGCGCAACTGCATAGTTTTAGCCGAGGTGCTGGGCATGCGCAGCTGCGTTCAGAAATGCGCAGACCTTTCATTTTTGGTGTCCTTGTGCACATATAAATGGAAAAATGCTGTTTTTAATGGCGATTGCATGAGCAACTGTGTTGTTTTAGCCGAGGTGCTGCGCATGCGCAGTTGCGTTCAGAAATGCGCAGACCTTTCATTTTTGGTGTTCTTTTGCGCATATAAATGGTCAAATGCAGTTTTGAAAGGTGAACACATGCGCATGCGCAGCTGCGTAGTTTTAGCCGATTTGATGCGCATGCGCAGCTGCGTTCAGAAATGCGCAGACCTTTCATTGTTGGTGTCGTTTTGCGCATATAAATGGTAAAATGCAGTTTTGAATGGCGAACGGATGCGCATGCGCAACTGCGTAGTTTTAGCCGAGGTGCTGGGCATGCGCAGCTGCGTTCAGAAATGCACAGACCTTTCATTTTTGGTGTCGTTTTGCGCATATAAACGGTAAAATGCAGTTTTGAACGGCGAACATGCATGCGCATGCGCAACTGCGTAGTTTTAGCCGAGGTGCTGGGCATGCGCAGCTGCGTTCAGAAATGCGCAGACCTTTCATTTTTGGTGTCCTTGTGCACATATAAATGGAAAAATGCTGTTTTTAATGGCGATTGCGCGAGCAACTGTGTTGTTTTAGCCGGTGCTGGGCATGCGCAGTTGCGTTCGGATTGCGCAGACCTTTCATTTTGGTGTTCTTGTGCGCATATAAATGGTCAAATGCAGTTTTGAAAGGTGAACACATGCGCAGCGCAGCTGCGTGTTTTTAGCCGATTTGATGCGCATGCGCAGCTGCGTTCAGAAATGCGCAGACCTTTCATTGTTGGTGTCGTTTTTGGCATATAAATGGTAAAATGCAGTTTTGAACGGCGAACGGATGCGCATGTGCAACTGCGTAGTTTTAGCCGAGGTGCTGGGCATGCGCAGCTGCGTTTCAGAAATGCGCAGACCTTTCATTTTTGTGTCGTTTTGCGCATATAAATGGTAAAATGCAGTTTTGAATGGCGAACGGATGCGCATGAACAACTGTGTAGTTTTAGCCGAGGTGCTGCGCATGCGCGCAGCTGCGTTCAGAAATGCGCAGACCTTTCATTTTTTGTGTCCTTTTGCGCATATAAATGGTAAAATGCAGTTTTGAATCGGCGAACGGATGCGCATGCGCAACTGCGTAGTTTTAGCCGAGGTGCTGGGCATCGCGCAGCTGCGTTCAGAAATGCGCAGATCTTTCATTTTTGGTGTCGTTTTGCGCATATAAATGGTAAAATGCTGTTTTTAATGGCGAACACATGCGCATGTGCAACTGTGTTGTTTTAGCCGAGGTGCTGCGCGCATGCGCAGTTGCGTTCGGAAATGCGCAGACCTTTCATTTTTGGTGTTCTTTTGCGCATATAAATGGTCAAATGCAGTTTTGAAATGTGAACACATGCGCAGCTGCGTAGTTTTAGCCGATTTGATGCGGATGCGCAGCTGCGTTCAGAAATGCGCAGACCTTTCATTGTTGGTGTCGTTTTGCGCATATAAATGGTAAAATGCAGTTTTGAACGGCGAACATGCGCATGCGCAACTGCGTAGTTTTAGCCGAGGTGCTGGGCATGCGCAGCTGCGTTCAGAAATGCGCAGACCTTTCATTTTGGTGTCCTTTTGCGCATATAAATGGTAAAATGCAGTTTTGAACGGCGAACATGCGCATGCGCATGCGCTGCGTTGTTTTAGCCGAGGTGCTGCGCATGCGCAGCAGCTGCGTTCAGAAATCGCCAGACCTTTCATTTTTGGTGTCGTTTTGCGCATATAAATGGTAAAATGCAGTTTTGAATGGCGAACATGCGCATGCGCAACTGTGTTGTTTTTAGCCGATGGTGCGCATGCGCAGCTTGCGTTCAGAAAACATTGCAGCTTAGACCTTTCATTTTGGTGTCCTTTTGCGCATATAAATGGTCAAATGCAGTTTTGAAAGGCGAACACATGCGCATGCGCAAAATGTGTAGTTTTAGCCGATTTGCTGGGCATGCGCAGCTGCGTTCAGAAATGCGCAGACCTTTCATTTTGGTGTCGTTTTGCGCATATAAATGGTAAAATGCAGTTTTGAACAAGAACACATGCACACATGCGCAGGTTGACATGCTGCAGCTGCGTTCAGAAATGCGCAGACCTTTCATTTTTGGTTTTTAGCCATGGTAAAATGCAGTGGCATGATGTGCGCATGCGTTCAAAAATTTAACAGGTGCTGCGCATGCGTTTCATTCAGCCGAAATCGCAGGTTTTCATTTTTGGTGTCCTTTTGCGCATATAAATGGTAAAATGCAGTTTTGAATGGCGAACATGCGCATGCAACTGCGTTGTTTTAGCCGAGGTGCTGCGCATGCGCCAGGTGCGTTCAGAAATGCGAGACTTTCATTTTTGGTGTCCTTGTTTTGCGCATATAAATGGTCAAATGCAGTTTTGAAACGGCGAACACATGCGCATAGGCAACTGCGTAGTTTTAAAAAAGAAAGGTGCTGGGCATGCGCAACCACGTTCAGAAATGCGCAGACCTTTCATTTTTTTGTGTCCTTTTTTCATATAAATGGTCAAATGCAGTTTTGAATGGCGAACATGCGCATGCGCAACTGCGTTTTTTAGCCGAGGTGCTGCGCATGCGCAGCTGCGTTCAAAATGCGCAGACCTTTCATTTTGGTGTCGTTTTGTGCATATAAATGGTAAAAAATGCAGTTTTGAACGGTGAACACATGCGCATGAGCAACTGCATTGTTTTAGCCGAGGTGCTGGGCATGCGCCGCTGTTGTTTCATCAAATCGCAGACCTTTCATTTTGGTGTCGTTTTGCGCATATAAATGGTAAAATGCAGTTTTGAATGGCGAACGGATGCGCATTGCAAAGCTGCGTAGTTTTAGCCAAGTGCTGCGCATGCGCAGCTGCGTTCAAGAAATTAAAAGACAAGACCTTTTCATTTTTGGTGTCCGTTTTGCGCATATAAATGGTAAAATGCAGTTTTGAATGGCGAACGGATGCGCATGCGCAACTGCGTTGTTTTAGCCGAGGTGCTGGGCATGCGCAGCTGCGTTCAAAATGCGCAGACCTTTCATTTTGGTGTCGTTTTGCGCATATAAATGGTAAAATGCAGTTTTGAAACGGCGAACACATGCGCATTGCAATGCAACTGTGTGTAGTTTTAGCCGAGGTGCTGGGCATGCGCAGCTGCGTTCAGAAATGCGCAGACCTTTCATTTTTGGTGTCCTTTTGCGCATATAAATGGTAAAATGCAGTTTTGAATGGCGAACACATGCGCATGCGCAACTGCGTTTTTTAAAATGTGCTGGCTGCATGCGCGCAGCTGCGCTTCGAAATGCGCAGACCTTTCATTTTTGGTGTCGTTTTGTGCGCATATAAATGGTAAATGCAGTTTTGAATGGTAATGGCGATTGGGTGCGCAACTGTGTTTTTTTAGCGAGTGCTGCGCGCAGCCTTTCAGGCGGTAGCTGCGCATTCAGAAATGCGCAGACCTTTCATTTTTGGTGTCGTTTTGCGCATATAAATGGTAAAATGCAGTTTTGAATGGCGAACATGCGCATGCGCAACTGCGTTTTTCAGGCATGCGCGCAAAATTCAGAAATGCGCAGACCTTTCATTTTTGGTGTCCTTTTGCGCATATAAATGGTAAAATGCAGTTTTGAATGGCGAACGGATGCGCATGCGCAACTGTGTTGTTTTAGCCGAGGTGCTGCGCATGCGCAGCTGCGTTCAAAAATGCAGACCTTTCATTTTTGGTGTCGTTTTGCGCATAACTAAAATGGTAAAATGCAGTTTTGAATGGCGAACATGGTTTTTGCAATATTTTTTTTAAACTGTTGTTTTAGCCGAGGTTTTCTTTTGGGCAAACATGCTGAAGTTGCGTTTTTCAGAAATGCGCCAGACCTTTCATTTTGGTGTTCTTTTGCGCATTTAAAGAATGGCAAAAACAATTTTGAAAAGTAGAACACAATGCGCATGCTAAAACAAAATGCCAAACCTTTCATTTTTGGTGTCAATTAAAAAATATAAATGGTAAAATGCAGTTTTGAACGGCGGATGCGCATGCCAAAAACAAAGTTTTACACGAAAGACCTTTCATTGAACGGTGTCGTTTTGCAGATATAAATGGATAAAATGCAGTTTTGCAGTTTTGAACGGATTTTCCAATATGCGCAAGCTGCGTAACATTTAGCCGAGGTGCTGGCAAGATGCGCAGCAAAATCATGTTCAAGAAAAAATAGACCTTTCATTTTTTGTGTCGTTTTGCGCATATAAATGGTTCGAAATCAAAATGCAGTTTTGAAACATGAACACATGCGACCTGTTCCTATGCAGTTTTAGCCGAGGTGCTGGCGCATGCGCAGAAGTGTTCAAAAATGCGCAGACCTTTCATTTTGGTGTCCTTTTGCGCATATAAATGGTCAAAAATAGTTTTGAAATGAAATGAACATGCGCGCAACTGTGTTGTTTTAGCCGATTTGATGCGCATGTCGCGCACAGGCGTTCAGAAATGCGCCAGACCTTTCATTTTGGTGTCGTTTTTGCGCATATAAATGGTCAAATGCAGTTTTGAACAGTGAACACATGCGCAATAAGCCTGTTTTTATTATAGGTGCTGGGCATGCGCAGCTGCGTTCAGAAATGGCAGACCTTTCATTTTTGGTGTCCTTTTGCGCATAATGGTAAAATGCATTTTGGGAAATGCAGTTTTTTAACGAAAGGCTGAATGCGCATGCGTTCGCAACTAACCTTTGATTTTTGAGCCGAAAAATGGTGCTGCAAATGCGCAACTGCATTCGACATGGTCTAAAAATGCGCAGACCTTTCATTTTTGGTCCTTTTGCGCATAAAATGGTTTTAAATGCAACTTTGAAAGGTTATTCAACAAATGCATGTACATGGATTAGGGGTGTTTAACAGGCAGCTTTCAGAAAGCACTGATTTGAGGAGAAACCTCGAAAAGACCTTTTGAATTTTGGTGTCACAGGGATCAGTAAATTCCTCTGCTGTTTTAATGGCGATTAATGATTTAGAATGCATTTAGCCGGTTGCTTTTTGCGCAGTTGCATTCGGAGGGCCAGACCTTTCATTTTGCAAAGGTTTTGCGCAAAATGGTCTAAATGCAGTTTTTTTAAATTGAGCAGACGCATGGCGCAAATGCGTTCAGTTTTATAGAGAAAAGCTTTCATTTTGCGCAGCTGCGTTCAAAAATGTGCATTTTTTTCATTGTTGGTGATAGTGAAATTGAAGAAGGCATATAAATTGTGAAAATGCAGTTTTTTTGACTGGAAATGTTTTGGTGTCTAGCAATGTGGGCATTTTAAAAAGGCTAACAAGTGCTTGCCGTTTGCGCGAAGTGTTGAATTTAAAATGCAAGGCCTTTCAATTTAAAACTTACAATTTTTGCATTTTTTAATGGTCAAAATGCAGTTTTTGTGGCGAACATGCGCATCAACTGTGTAAAAAGGATATTGCTGCGCATGCGCAGAAAGCGTTCAAAGAAATGCGCCAGACCTTTCATTTTTGGTGTCCTTGTCGCATGCATAAATGGTAAAATGCAGTTTTGAATGAACGGATTCAGCTGCGTACAAAGAGCCGACTTGCTGCGCATGCGCAGTTGCGTTCAAAAATTCAAAATCCCTTTCATTTTTGTGTCGTTTTGCGCATATAAATGGTAAAATGCAGTTTTGAAAAAGAAACATGCGCATGCATTTGGATGGTTTTAGCCGATTTGCTGCGCATGCGCAGGCACGTTCAAAATTGTGTCCTTGGTCTGAAACCTTTCATTTTGTTGAAGCTGACACCCTGGGATCCTTCAAATTTCATTTGAAATGCAGTTTTGAAAATGGCGAGCAAGATGGGCTGAATGCGCAACCTGCGTAGTTTTAGCCGAGGTGCTGGGCATGCGCTTATGTTTCAGAAATGCGCAGACCTTTCATTTTTGGTGTCCTTGTGCGCATATAAATGGTCAAATGCTGTTTTAATGGCGATTGCATGAGCAACTGTGTTGTTTTAGCCGAGGTGCTGCGCATGCGCAGCTGCGTTCGGAAATGCGCGCAGACCTTTCATTTTTGGTGTTCTGTGCGCATATAAATGGTCAAATGCAGTTTTGAATGGTGAACACATGCGCAGCTGCGTAGTTTTAGCCGATTTGATGCTGGGCATGCGCAGCTGCGTTCAGAAATGCACAGACCTTTCATTTTTGGCATCGTTTTGGGCATTATAATGGTAAAATGCAGTTTTGAACGGCGAACACATGCGCATGTGCAACTGCGTAGTTTTAGCCGAGGTGTTGGGCATGCGCAGCTGCGTTTCAGAAATGCGCAGAGCTTTCATTTTTGGTGTCCTTGTGCGCATATAAATGGAAAAATGCTGTTTTTTAATGGCGAACATTGCATGAGCAACTGTGTTGTTTTAGCCGAGGTGCTGCGCATGCGCAGTTGCGTTCAGAAATGCGCAGACCTTTCATTTTTGGTGTTCTTGTGCGCATATAAATGGTCAAATGCAGTTTTGAAAGGTGAACACATGCGCATGCGCGCAGCTGCGTAGTTTTAGCCGATTTGATGCGCATGCGCAGCTGCGTTCAGAAATGCGCAGACCTTTCATTTTTGGTGTCGTTTTGGGCATTATAAATGGTAAAATGCAGTTTTGAACGGCGAACACATGCGCATGCAACTGCGTAGTTTTAGCCGAGGTGCTGGGCATGCGCAGCTGCGTTTCAGAAATGCGCAGAGCTTTCATTTTTGGCGTCGTTTTGCGCATATAAATGGTAAAATGCAGTTTTGAATGGCGAACATGCGCATGCGCAACTGCATAGTTTTAGCCGAGGTGCTGCGCGCTGCGCGCAGCTGCATTCAGAAATGCGCAGACCTTTCATTTTTGGTGTCCTTTGCGCGCATATAAATGGAAAAATGCTGTTTTTAATGGCGATTGCATGAGCAACTGTGTTGTTTTAGCCGAGGTGCTGCGCATGCGCGCAGTTGCGTTCAGATTGCGCAGACCTTTCATTTTTGGTGTTCTTGTGCGCATATAAATGGTCAAATGCAGTTTTGAAAGGTGAACACATGCGCAGCTGCGTAGTTTTAGCCGATTTGATGCGCATGCGCAGCTGCGTTCAGAAATGCGCAGACCTTTCATTGTTGGCATCGTTTTGGGCATTATACATGGTAAAATGCAGTTTTGAACGGCGAACACATGCGCATGTGCAACTGCGTAGTTTTAGCCGAGGTGTTGGGCATGCGCAGCTGCGTTCAGAAATGCGCAGACCTTTCATTTTTGGCGTCGTTTTGCGCATATAAATGGTAAAATGCAGTTTTGAACGGCGAACATGCGCATGCGCAACTGCTTAGTTTTAGCCGCGTTGCTGCGCATGCGCAGGTGCGTTCAGAAATGCGCAGACCTTTCATTTTTGGTGTCCTTGTGCGCATATAAATGGTCAAATGCAGTTTTGAACGGTGAACACATGCGCATGCGCAGCTGCATAGTTTTAGCCGAGGTGCTGGGCATGCGCAGCTGCGTTCAGAAATGCACAGACCTTTCATTTTTGGTGTCGTTTTGCGCATATAAACGGTAAAATGCAGTTTTGAACGGCGAACATGCGCATGCGCAACTGCATAGTTTTAGCCGAGGTGCTGCGCATGCGCAGCTGCATTCAGAAATGCGCAGACCTTTCATTTTTGGTGTCCTTGTGCACATATAAATGGAAAAATGCTGTTTTTAATGGCGATTGCATGAGCAACTGTGTTGTTTTAGCCGAGGTGCTGCGCATGCGCAGTTGCGTTCAGAAATGCGCAGACCTTTCATTTTGGTGTTCTTTTGTGCGCATATAAATGGTCAAATGCAGTTTTGAAAGGTGAACACATGCGCATGCGCAACTGCGTAGTTTTAGCCGAGTTTGATGCGTGTGCGCAGCTGCGCGTTCAAAAATGCGCAGACCTTTCATTTTTGGTGTCGTTTTGCGCATATAAATGGTAAAATGCAGTTTTGAACGGCGAACACATGCGCATGCGCAACTGCGTAGTTTTAGCCGAGGTGCTGCGCATGCGCAGCTGCGTTCAGAAATGCACAGACCTTTCATTTTTGGTGTCGTTTTGCGCATATAAACGGTAAAATGCAGTTTTGAACGGCGAACATGCGCATGCGCAACTGCATAGTTTTAGCCGAGGTGCTGCGCATGCGCAGCTGCGTTCAGAAATGCGCAGACCTTTCATTTTTGGTGTCCTTGTGCACATATAAATGGAAAAATGCTGTTTTTAATGGCGATTGCATGAGCAACTGTGTTGTTTTAGCCGAGGTGCTGCGCATGCGCAGTTGCGTTCGGATTGCGCAGACCTTTCATTTTTGGTGTTCTTGTGCGCATATAAATGGTCAAATGCAGTTTTGAAAGGTGAACACATGCGCAGCTGCGTAGTTTTAGCCGATTTGATGCGCATGCGCAGCTGCGTTCAGAAATGCGCAGACCTTTCATTGTTGGTGTCGTTTTGGCATTATACATGGTAAAATGCAGTTTTGAACGGCGAACATGCATGCGCAACTGCAACCGCGTAGTTTTAGCCGAGGTGTTGGGCATGCGCAGCTGCGTTTCAGAAATGCGCAGACCTTTCATTTTGGTGTCCTTTTGCGCATATAAATGGTAAAAATGCAGTTTTGAATGGCGAACACATGCGCATGAACAACTGCGTTGTTTTAGCCGAGGTGCTGGCGCATGCGCAGTTGCGTTTCGGATGCGCGCAGACCTTTCATTTTTGGTGTCCTTGTGCGCATATAAATGGTAAAATGCAGTTTTGAACGGCAACACATGCGCATGCGCAACTGCGTTGTTTTAGCCGAGGTGCTGGGCATGCGCAGCTGCGTTCAGAAATGCGCAGACCTTTCATTTTTGGTGTCGTTTTGCGCATATAAATGGTAAATGCTGTTTTGAATGGCGATTGCATGAGCAACTGTGTTGTTTTTAGCCGAGGGCGCTGCGCATGCGCAGTTGCGTTCGAAATGCGCAGACCTTTCATTTTTGGTGTTTTGTGCGCATATAAATGGTTAAATGCAGTTTTGAAATGTGAACACATGCGCATGCGCACTGCGTGGTTTTAGCCGAGGTTTGATGCGCATGCGCAGCTGCGTTCAGAAATGCGCAGACCTTTCATTTTTGGTGTCGTTTTGCGCATATAAACGGTAAAATGCAGTTTTGAACGGCGAACATGCGCATGCGCAACTGCATAGTTTTAGCCGAGGTGCTGCGCATGCGCGCTGCTGCGTTCGGACTGCACAGACCTTTCATTTTTGGTGTCGTTTTGCGCATATAAACGGTAAAATGCAGTTTTGAACGGCGAACATGCGCATGCACAACTGCATAGTTTTAGCCGAGGTGCTGCGCATGCGCAGCTGCATTCAGAAATGCGCAGACCTTTCATTTTTGGTGTCCTTGTGCACATATAAATGGAAAAATGCTGTTTTTAATGGCGAATGCAAGAGCAACTGTGTTGTTTTAGCCGAGGTGCTGCGCATGCGCAGTTGCGTTCGGATTGCGCAGACCTTTCATTTTTGGTGTTCTTGTGCGCATATAAATGGTCAAATGCAGTTTTGAAAGGTGAACACATGCGCAGCTGCGTAGTTTTAGCCGATTTGATGCGCATGCGCAGCTGCGTTCAGAAATGCGCAGACCTTTCATTGTTGGCATCGTTTTGGGCATTATACATGGTAAAATGCAGTTTTGAACGGCGAACACATGCGCATGTGCAACTGCGTAGTTTTAGCCGAGGTGTTGGGCATGCGCAGCTGCGTTTCAGAAATGCGCAGAGCTTTCATTTTTGGTGTCCTTTTGCGCATATAAATGGAAAAATGCTGTTTTTAATGGCGATTGCATGAGCAACTGTGTTGTTTTAGCCGAGGTGCTGCGCATGCGCAGTTGCGTTCGGATTGCGCAGACCTTTCATTTTTTTGTGTCCTTGTGCTCATATTAATGGTAAAATGCACCTTTGATCGGCAAACGGATGCGCATGCGCAACTGCATAGTTTTAGCCGAGGTGCTGGGCATGCGCAGCTGCGTTCAGAAATGCGCAGATCTTTCATTTTTGGCATCGTTTTGCGCATATAAATGGTAAAATGCAGTTTTGAACGGCGAACATGCGCATGCGCAACTGCTTAGTTTTAGCCGCGTTGCTGCGCATGCGCAGTTGCGTTCAGAAATGCGCAGACCTTTCATTGTTGGTGTCGTTTTGCGCATATAAATGGTAAAATGCAGTTTTGAACGGCAAACATGCGCATGCGCAACTGCGTAGTTTTAGCCGAGGTGCTGCGCATGCGCAGTTGCGTTCGGACTGCACAGACCTTTCATTTTTGGTGTCGTTTTGCGCATATAAACGGTAAAATGCAGTTTTGAACGGCAAACATGCACATGCGCAACTGCATAGTTTTAGCCGAGGTGCTGTGCATGCGCAGCTGCGTTCAGAAATGCATCAGACCTTTCATTTTGGTGTCCTTTGCGCGTATAAATGGTCAAATGCAGTTTTGAAACGCGAACACATGCGCATGAACAAAACTGCAGAGTTTTAGCCGAGGTGCTGGGCATGCGCAGCATCGTTCAGAAATGCGCAGACCTTTCATTTTTGGTGTCGTTTTGCGATATATAAATGGTAAAATGCAGTTTTGAATGGCGAAATGCGCATGCGCAACTGTGTAGTTTTAAAACGAGCATGCTGCGCGCCTTGCAGCTGCGTTCGGAATGCGCAGACCTTTCATTTTTGGTGTCCTTGTTGCGCATAAATGGTAAAATGCACACGGGGAACGGAGGTGGATGCGCATGCGCAACTGCAAAGTTTTAGCCGAGGCAGGCGCACGCGCAGCGACGCGCAGAAATCGTGGACCTTTCAGTTTTGGACAAGTTTGCGCATTAGAAGCAAAATGCGTTTTTAATGGCTTAATGGCAACTGAGTTGTTTTAAATCGTAAAATTGCAGCTTAAAGCGATTTGCAGCTGCGTGTTTTTTCATTTTTCAGCTGGTCAAATGAGCAGCTGATTCAAATCCCGCAACATTTTTGGGACACTGGGCATGCGCAGCGCGTTTCAGAAATGCGCAGACCTTTCATTTTTGGTGTCGTTTGTGCGCATAAAATGGTAAAATGCAGTTTTGAACGGCAGCACATGCGCATGCGCAGCATCGTGGAGAAGCCAGTTGTGGGCAAGCGCAGCTGCAGTTAAAGCAGACCTTTCATTTTGGTGTCGTTTTGCTACATATAAATGGTAAAATGGTTTTTTAATGGTAATTTGACAACTGCATGATTTTAACCGAGGTGCTGAGCTGCGCGTTTGTGTAAAACTGCGCCAGGACCTTTCATTTTTGCCTGTAGAAAAGGTCAAATGCAGTTTTGAATGCGACATGCGCGCAGGAGCTTGAGCAGTGAGGAGCTGACACACCCAGACCTTTCATTTTGGTGCACCCCTTGCATTTAAATGCCAAAATGCAGATGGAAGAGAGTCGAAACAGCTGGGTTCAGATAGGCAGAAGGAGGGAAAAAAAAAAACTTCATCAAACACAACCACCAGAAATCCAGACATCCAACACATTTGAGGTGTTTTTGCATTTAAATGGTAAAAACCAACATTTTGAGAATGAAAGAAACAACACCCAGGACCCTTTAAACAGTGCTGACCAGGCAGCAAAAGAAGGGCAGACCTTTCATTGTTGGGGATCGTTTTGAGCAACACAGTCCTCAAATTCGCAGTTTTGACCCCTTACTACAACAGTGTGCTGCCTTCCAGGAGCCTCTGTCAAGCACATCACTGAGAACGCGGACAGGCTCAGAATGAACAGGAGATGACCCGGTAGTTTTCGTCCACATTGGTACAAACAAATGGACCTTTCACAGGCCAAGATCCCTGCAAAAACAAATTCAGAGAGCTAGGAAGGAAATTTTAAGACAAGACCAAAACTGTGGTATTTTTACATTTTTTTGCGTTTTGCAAAGGACCATATGGACAGCTGGAAATACAAAATCAAAATGCATGGCTGAAATCATGGTGCACAAATGGAAGAATTCACCTTTCTTGAACATTGGAACAATGCTTTTTTTGAAAGCAACAAGGACTATCTTTACAGAGGGACGGACTGCAGCTTAAACAGAAATGGAACCTTTCATTTTTGGTGTCCTTTGGCGGCATTATAAATGGTTAAACTAGTTTTGAAGGGGAGAAAACAAAAAAATGCGCAGACTATAGTTTTAGCAAGGTGCAACAACTCGCAGTAAGACCAGAAATAAATGTACCTTTCATTTTGGCGTCGTTTTCTCAGAAACAAAATGTTAAATGCAAGCTTTAACTAACAAGTAACTGCGATGTGATAGGTGTTTTAGAAACTTGGTTGTTGAGAGTGCGCTGCGAATCATAATATTAGTGGGTTTTCATTTTAGGAAAGACAGGCAGGACAGAAATGCGGAAAATGCAGTTTTAACTTACATAAGAAATAGCCTGAAGCCCAGGTGTTAAATCAGGACAAAGAAAACAATGCAGAATCAATATGGGTCAAATAATTTTGACAAAATTCAAAGGGCATAATAATAGGAGCATGCTATAGACCGCCAAATTCAGACGCTTAGCAAAATAATTGTTTTGAATGACATTAGAAAAATGCGTTTAGAAAAACATGCGCAGCCCTTTCATTTTTTTCGTTTTGGGCATATAAATGGGAAAATGCAACCTTTTTTTTGGTGTCCTTTTGACGGATGAAATTGAAATGGTGGTTTTGACAAATGACTGCTTCCTAACGCAATTTGTCAAGGCACTGCGATGCTAGAGGGGAGGCAAATGCGCTTTCATTTTGGTGTTTTTTGCAAATAAATGGTCAAACAGAATTGAACTGAAACAGAGGTCAGAGAGTTTTGGCCGACTCAGACCACAACATGGTCTCATTTGAAATGCTTTTTTAATTTTTGGTGTCCTTTTGTAATGATAAAGGTAAAATTTATGTTTTAGAAAAGCAAACGGAAGGTATGAAACAGAGACTAACAGAAGTAGATTGAGTAAAATAGAGAAAAACATCCACAGAAAAAGGGTGGTTGTCTTTTAAAAATGTAGTACTAGAGGCACAAAACAATTACATCCCAAAAGTAGACAAATCTAAATCTAAAACAAAATGGTCAAAATGGTTTAATTGATCAATTAAAAAAAAAATATTCAGCGAAAAAGGCACTTTTACAGAGCGTTTAAAAGGGCACCAAAACAAAATGCACACAGAAAGAGTCATTTTTTGAACTTTTGCAAATATAAATGGTAAAATGCAGTTTGAAAGGCCAAGAGAGATAGAAATCAATATTGCTTTAGGGGCTAAAACGCATCCGCAATGTTTTTCCAATATTATAACATGCAAGAGACCTTTCATTTTGGGTTAAATGTCTAAGAGACATAAATGGTAAAATGCAGATTTGAAAAAAAATAGCAAATATATTAAATGATTACTTTTCACAGGTTTTTACAAAGGAGGACACGGACAACATGCCCCACATTTCGACCTGTTTGTTCCTATCCAGTTTTAAATAACTTTAGCATAACGGAGGCAGAAGTGTTAAAGGGACTAGAGCTCTTAAAAATAAAAATGCAAATTTTAGCCGGGCGGATGAGCTGCCCAATAGTACTCAAAGAAATGAAAGACCTTTCATTTTGGTGTTCTTTTGCAAGATCAATGGTAAAATGCAGTTTTGAACGGGTTGTACACAGACTGGAAAATAGCAAACGTTTTAGCGATCCACATGCGCGAGACAAAACTTCAGAAATGCACAGACCTTTCATTTTTGGTGTCCTTATATGTATAAATGGTAAAATGCAATTTTGAAAATGGAAAATTACGCTATATGGTAACAATATCCTTTTAGACAGCCAGCATGGTTTTAGGAAAGGGAGATCGTTCTAACTTAACCTACTTGACTTTTTTTTGAGGATTTTTGGTGGATAACTGCAAAGCATACGAATGGTTTTGATTTAGGCGAGAAAGCTTTTGACAAAGTCCCGCATAAAAGATTAATTCTCAAACTGAACGCAGTAGGATTTTGCATGTACATGGATTAGGGTGTGGTTAACAGGTAGAAAACAAAATACTGATTTGAATGGGAGAAACCTCCAAATGGAGGAGGTAACCAGTGGTGTTGGGCAGGGATCAGTATTAGGGTCCTCTGCTATTCCTAATCCTTTAATTTTTTGTCCTTTGATATAAATGGTAAAATGCAGTTTTGAATTTGATTGCGCGCACAAAAACTGGAGGAGTTTAGACACTGTTGAAGCAGCAAAGGTCATTCAAAAGGATTTAGACCGCATTCAAAATTGGGCAGACATGGCAAAATGAAATTTTGAATAGAGAAAAGTGTAAAGTATTGCATGGTAAATGCTGCATTATAAATATCATATGCACAGATAGTGAAATTGAAGAAGGAACTATGAAAAAAGACCTAGGAGTTTATGTTGACTGCGAAATGTTTCATTTTGACAATGTGGGAAGCATATAAAAAAGCTAAAAGATGCTTGGATATATTGGAGAAGTGTTGAATTTAAATCAAGGGAAGTAATGTTAAAACTCTACAATGCATTAGTAAGACCTCACCTAGAATATTGTGTTCAGTTCTGGTCACCTCGTTACAAAAGGATATTGCTGCTCTAGAAAGAGTGCAAAGAAAAGCGACCAGAATTATCCCGGTTTAAAAGGCATGTAAATGCAGACAGGCTAAAAGAATTGAATCTATTCAGTCTTGAACAAAGAAGACTACGCATGCGATCTGATTCAAACATTCAAAACCTTTCATTTATAGACAATGTCAACTTGGGCTTCATTGACTTGAAAAAAGTAAAAGGACCAGGGGTCATAAATGGAGATTAGATAAAGGGGCATTCAGAACAGAAAATAGGAGGCACTTTTTACACAGAGAATTGTGAGGGTCTGGAACCAACTCCCAGAAATGTTGTTGAACCTTTCATTGTTGGATCCTTCAAGAAGCTGCTTGATGAGATTCTGGGATCAATAAGTTTTAACAACCAAACGAAATGCAAGATGGGCTGAATGGCCGCTCGTTTGTTTTCTGGGCATGTTCTTATGTTCTTATGACCTTTCATTTTTGGTGTCCTTTTGTGCACATATAAATGGAAAATGCTGTTTTTAATGGCGATTGCATGAGCAACTGTGTTGTTTTAGCCGAGGTGCTGCGCATGCGCAGCTGCGTTCAGAAATGCGCAGACCTTTCATTTTGGTGTTCTTGTGCGCATATAAATGGTCAAATGCAGTTTTGAAAGGTGAACACATGCGCAGCGCAGCTGCGTAGTTTTAGCCGATTTGATGCGCATGCGCAGCTGCGTTCAGAAATGCACAGACCTTTCATTGTTGGCATCGTTTTGGGCATTATACATGGTAAAATGCAGTTTTGAACGGCGAACACATGCGCATGTGCAACTGCGTAGTTTTAGCCGAGGTGTTGGGCATGCGCAGCTGCGTTTCAGAAATGCGCAGAGCTTTCATTTTTGGTGTCCTTGTGCGCATATAAATGGAAAAATGCTGTTTTTAATGGCGATTGCATGAGCAACTGTGTTGTTTTAGCCGAGGTGCTGCGCATGCGCAGTTGCGTTCGGACTGCGCAGACCTTTCATTTTTGGTGTTCTTGTGCGCATATAACTGGTTAAATGCAGTTTTGAAATGTGAACACATGCGCAGCTGCGTAGTTTTAGCCGATTTGATGCGGATGCGCAGCTGCGTTCAGAAATGCGCAGACCTTTCATTTTTGGTGTCGTTTGGGCGATATAAATGGTAAAATGCAGTTTTGAACGGCGAACGGATGCGCATGCGCAACTGCGTAGTTTTAGCCGAGGTGCTGGGCATGCGCAGCTGCGTTCAGAAATGCGCAGACCTTTCATTTTTGGTGTCGTTTTGCGCATATAAATGGTAAAATGCAGTTTTGAACGGCGAACATGCGCATGCGCAACTGCATTTGTTTTAGCCGGTGCTGCGCATGCGCAGCTGCATTCAGAAATGCGCAGACCTTTCATTTTTGGTGTCCTTGTGCACATATAAATGGAAAAATGCTGTTTTTAATGGCGATTGCATGAGCAACTGTGTTGTTTTAGCCGAGGTGCTGCGCATGCGCAGTTGCGTTCGGATTGCACAGACCTTTCATTTTTGGTGTTTTGCGCATATAAATGGTCAAATGCAGTTTTGAAAGGTGAACACATGCGCAGCTGCGTAGTTTTAGCCGATTTGATGCGCATGCGCAGCTGCGTTCAGAAATGCGCAGACCTTTCATTGTTGGCATCGTTTTGGGCATTATACATGGTAAAATGCAGTTTTGAACGGCGAACACATGCGCATGTGCAACTGCGTAGTTTTAGCCGAGGTGTTGGGCATGCGCAGCTGCGTTTCAGAAATGCGCGACGCTTTCATTTTTGGTCGTTTTTGCGATATAAATGGTAAAATGCAGTTTTGAACGGCGAACACATGCGCATGCGCAACTGCGTAGTTTTAGCCGAGTTGCTGCGCATGCGCAGGTGCGTTCAGAAATGCGCAGACCTTTCATTTTTGGTGTCCTTGTGCGCATATAAATGGTCAAATGCAGTTTTGAACGGTGAACACATGCGCATGCGCAGCTGCATAGTTTTAGCCGAGGTGCTGGGCATGCGCAGCTGCGTTCAGAAATGCACAGACCTTTCATTTTTGGTGTCGTTTTGCGCATATAAACGGTAAAATGCAGTTTTGAACGGCGAACATGCGCATGCGCAACTGCATAGTTTTAGCCGAGGTGCTGCGCATGCGCAGCTGCATTCAGAAATGCGCAGACCTTTCATTTTTGGTGTCCTTGTGCACATATAAATGGAAAAATGCTGTTTTAATGGCGATTGCATGAGCAACTGTGTTGTTTTAGCCGAGGTTGCTGCGCATGCGCAGTTGCGTTCGGATTGCGCAGACCTTTCTTTTTGGTGTTCTTGTGCGCATATAAATGGTCAAATGCAGTTTTGAAAGGTGAACACATGCGCAGCAACTGTGTTGTTTTAGCCGATTTGATGTGCATGCGCAGCTGCGTTCAGAAATGCGCAGACCTTTCATTGTTGGCATCGTTTTGGGCATTATACATGGTAAAATGCAGTTTTGAACGGCGAACACATGCGCATGCGCAACTGCGTAGTTTTAGCCGAGGTGCTGGGCATGCGCAGCTGCGTTCAGAAATGCGCAGACCTTTCATTTTTGGTGTCCTTGTGCGCATATAAATGGTAAAATGCAGTTTTGAACGGCGAACATGCGCATGCGCAACTGCATAGTTTTAGCCCGAGGTGCTGGGCATGCGCAGCTGCATCAGAAATGCGCACAGACCTTTCATTTTGGTGTCCTTTTGCACATATAAATGGAAAAATGCTGTTTTTTAATGGCGATTGCATGCGCAGCAACTGTGTTGTTTTAGCCGAGGTGCTGGGCGCATGCGCAGTTGCGTTCGGAAATGCGCAGACCTTTCATTTTTGGTGTTCTTGTGCGCATATAAATGGTCAAATGCAGTTTTGAAAGGTGAACACATGCGCAACTGCGTAGTTTTAGCCGATTTGATGCGCATGCGCAGCTGCGTTCAGAAATGCGCAGACCTTTCATTGTTGGTGTCGTTTTGGGCATTATACATGGTAAAATGCAGTTTTGAATGGCGAACACATGCGCATGTGCAACTGCGTTAGTTTTAGCTGAGGTGTTGCGCATGCGCAGCTGCGTTCAGAAATGCGCAGACCTTTCATTTTTTTGTGTCGTTTTGCGCATATAAATGGTAAAATGCAGTTTTGAACGGCGAACACATGCGCATGCGCAACTGCGTAGTTTTAGCCGAGGTTGCTGCGCATGCGCGCAGCTGCGTTCAGAAATGCGCAGACCTTTTTTTTTTGGTGTCGTTTTGCGCATATAAATGGTAAAATGCAGTTTTGAACGGCGAACGGATGCGCATGCGCAACTGCGTTGTTTTAGCCGAGGTGCTGGGCATGCGCAGCTGCGTTCAGAAATGCGCAGACCTTTCATTTTTGGTGTTCGTTTTGCGCATATAAATGGTAAATGCAGTTTTGAACGGCGATTGCATGAGCAACTGTGTTGTTTTAGCCGAGGTGCTGCGCATGCGCAGCTGCGTTCAGAAATGCGCAGACCTTTCATTTTTGGTGTCGTTTTTGCGCATATAAATGGTTAAATGCAGTTTTGAAATGTGAACATGCATGCGCAACTGCGTAGTTTTAGCCGAGGTGCTGGGCGCGCAGCTGCGTTCAGAAATGCACAGACCTTTCATTTTTGGTGTCGTTTTGCGATATAAATGGTAAAATGCAGTTTTGAACGGCGAACATGCGCGCGCGCAAACTGCATAGTTTTAGCCGAGGTGCTGCGCGATGCGCAGGTGTGTTCAGAAATGAGCAGACCTTTCATTTTTGGTGTCCTTTTGCACATATAAATGGAAAAATGCTGTTTTTTTAATGGCGAACATGCATGAGCAACTGTGTTGTTTTTTAGCGAGGTGCTGCGCATGCGCAGTTCGCGTTCGGAATGCGCAGACCTTTCATTTTTGGTGTTCCCAGTTGCGCATATAAATGGTCAAATGCAGTTTTGAAAGGTGAACACATGCGCATGCGCAACTGCGTAGTTTTAGCCGATTTGATGCGCATGCGCAGCTGCGTTCAGAAATGCGCAGACCTTTCATTGTTGGCATCGTTTTGGGCATTATACATGGTAAAATGCAGTTTTGAACGGCGAACACATGCGCATGTGCAACCGCGTAGTTTTAGCCGAGGTGCTGGGCATGCGCAGCTGCGTTTTCAGAAATGCGCAGACCTTTCATTTTGGTGTCCGTTTTGCGCATATAAATGGTAAAATGCAGTTTTGAACGGCGAACATGCGCATGCGCAACTGCTTAGTTTTAGCCGCGTTGCTGCGCATGCGCAGGTGCGTTCAGAAATGCACAGACCTTTCATTTTTGGTGTCCTTGTGCGCATATAAATGGTCAAATGCAGTTTTGAACGGTGAACACATGCGCATGCGCAGCTGCGTAGTTTTAGCCGAGGTGCTGGGCATGCGCGCGTGCGTTCAGAAATGCACAGACCTTTCATTTTTTTGGTGTCGTTTTGGCGCATATAAACGGTAAAATGCAGTTTTGAACGGCGAACATGCGCATGCGCAACTGCATAGTTTTAGCCGAGGTGCTGCGCATGCGCAGCTGCGCATCAGAAAATGCGCAGACCTTTCATTTTTTGGTGTCCTTGTGCACATATAAATGGAAAAATGCTGTTTTTAATGGCGATTGCATGAGCAACTGTGTTGTTTTAGCCGAGGTGCTGCGCATGCGCAGTTGCGTTCGGATTGCGCAGACCTTTCATTTTTGGTGTTCTTGTGCGCATATAAATGGTCAAATGCAGTTTTGAAAGGTGAACACATGCGCAGCTGTGTTGTTTTAGCCGATTTGATGCGCATGCGCAGCTGCGTTCAGAAATGCGCAGACCTTTCATTGTTGGCATCGTTTTGGGCATTATACATGGTAAAATGCAGTTTTGAACGGCGAACACATGCGCATGTGCAACTGCGTAGTTTTAGCTGAGGTGTTGGGCATGCGCAGCTGCGTTTCAGAAATGCGCAGAGCTTTCATTTTTGGCGTCGTTTTGCGCATATAAATGGTAAAATGCAGTTTTGAACGGCGAACATGCGCATGCGCAACTGCTTAGTTTTAGCCGCGTTGCTGCGCATGCGCAGGTGCGTTCAGAAATGCACAGACCTTTCATTTTTGGTGTCCTTGTGCGCATATAAATGGAAAAATGCTGTTTTTAATGGCGATTGCATGAGCAACTGTGTTGTTTTAGCCGAGGTGCTGCGCGCGCGCAGTTGCGTTCAAATGCGCAGACCTTTCATTGTTGGTGTCGTTTTGCACATATAAATGGTCAAATGCAGTTTTGAAAGGTGAACACATGCGCATGCGCAGCTGTGTAGTTTTAGCCGGTTTGATGCGCATGCGCCGCTGCGTTCGGACTGCGCAGACCTTTCATTTTTTTTGTGTCCTTTGTGCCCATATGAATGGTAAAATGCACCTTTGAACGGCGAATGGATGCGCATGCGCAACTGCGTAGTTTTAGCCGAGGTGCTGGGCATGCGCAGGTGCGTTCAGAAATGCGCAGACCTTTCATTGTTGGTGTCGTTTTGCATATAAATGGTAAAATGCAGTTTTGAACGGCGAACGGATGCGCATGCGCAACTGCGTAGTTTTAGCCGAGGTGCTGGGCATGCGCAGCTGCGTTCAGAAATGCACAGACCTTTCATTTTTGGTGTCCTTTTGCGCATATAAATGGTAAAATGCAGTTTTTAATGGCGAACACATGCATGAGCAACTGTGTTGTTTTTAGCCGAGGTGTTGGGCATGCGCAGCTGCGCTCGGAAATGCGCAGACCTTTCATTTTTGGTGTTCTTTTGCGCATATAAATGGTCAAATGCAGTTTTGAAAGGTGAACACACGCGCAACTGCATAGTTTTAGCCGATTTGATGCGCATGCGCAGCCGCGTTCAGAAAATGCAGACCTTTCATTGTTGGTGTCGTTTTCCGCATATAAATGGTAAAATGCAGTTTTGAACGGCAAACACATGCGCATGCGCAACTGCATAGTTTTAGCCGAGGTGTTGAGCATGCGCAGCTGCGTTTCAGAAATGCGCAGATCTTTCATTTTTGGCGTCGTTTTGCGCATATAAATGGTAAAATGCAGTTTTGAACGGCGAACATGCGCATGCGCAACTGCGTAGTTTTAGCCGGTTTGATGCGCATGCGCCGCTGCGTTCGGACTGCGCAGACCTTTCATTTTTTGTGTCCTTGTGCTCATATGAATGGTAAAATGCAGTTTTGAATGGCGAACATGCGCATGCGCATGCGCAACTGTGTAGTTTTAGCCGAGGTGCTGGGCATGCGCAGCTGCGTTCAGAAATGCGCAGACCTTTCATTGTTGGTGTCGTTTTGCGCATATAAATGGTAAAATGCAGTTTTGAACGGCGAACGGATGCGCATGCGCAACTGCGTAGTTTTAGCCGAGGTGCTGGGCATGCGCAGCTGCGTTCAGAAATGCGCAGACCTTTCATTTTTGGTGTCCTTGTGCGCATATAAATGGAAAAATGCTGTTTTTAATGGCGATTGCATGCGCAACTGTGTTGTTTTAGCCGATTTGCGCATATGCGCTGCTGCGTTCAGGACTGCGCAGACCTTTCATTTTTGGTGTTCTTTTGCGCATATAAATGGTCAAATGCAGTTTTGAAAGGTGAACATGCGCATGCGCAACTGTGTTGTTTTAGCCGGTTTGCTGCGCATGCGCAGCTGCGTTTCAGAAATGCGCCAGACCTTTCATTTTGGTGTTCTTGTGCTCATATAAATGGTAAAATGCAGTTTTGAACGGCGAACACATGCGCGCATGCGCAACTGCGTTGTTTTAGCCGAGGTGCTGGGCATGCGCAGCTGCGTTCGGAAATGCGCAGACCTTTCATTGTTGGTGTCGTTTTCGCATATAATGGTAAAATGCAGTTTTGAATGGCGAATGGATGCGCATGCGCAACTGCGTAGTTTTAGCCGAGGTGCTGGGCATGCGCAGCTGCGTTCAGAAATGCGCAGACCTTTCATTTTTGGTGTCGTTTGCGCATATAAATGGTAAAATGCAGTTTTTAACGGCGAACGCGCATGCGCAACTGCGTAGTTTTAGCCGAGGTGCTGCGCATGCGCAGCTGCGTTCAGAAATGCGCAGACCTTTCATTTTTGGTGTCGTTTTGCGCATATAAATGGTAAAATGCTGTTTTTAATGGCGATTGCATGAGCAACTGTGTTGTTTTAGCCGAGGTGCTGCGCATGCGCAGTTGCGTTCGGACTGCGCAGACCTTTCATTTTTGGTGTTCTTGTGCGCATATAAATGGTCAAATGCAGTTTTGAAAGGTGAACACATGCGCAACTGTGTTGTTTTAGCCGATTTGATGTGCATGCGCAGCTGCGTTCAGAAATGCGCAGACCTTTCATTGTTGGCATCGTTTTGCGCATTATACATGGTAAAATGCAGTTTTGAACGGCGAACACATGCGCATGCGCAACTGCATAGTTTTAGCCGAGGTGCTGCGCATGCGCAGCTGCGTTTCAGAAATGCGCAGACCTTTCATTTTGGTGTCCTTGTGCGCGATATAAATGGTAAAATGCAGTTTTGAATGGCGAACGCATGCGCGGACGCAACTGCGTAGTTTTAGCCGAGGTGCTGGGCGCATGCGCAGCTGCGTTCAGGACTGCGCAGACCTTTCGTTTGGTGTCCTTTTGCGCGATATAAATGGTAAAATGCAGTTTTGAACGGTGAACGATGCGCATCGCAACTGCGTAGTTTTAGCCGAGGTGCTGCGCATGCGCAGCTGCGTTCAGAAATGCGCAGACCTTTCATTTTGGTGTCGTTTTGCGCATATAAATGGTAAAATGCAGTTTTGAACGGCGAACACATGCGCATGCAACTGCGTAGTTTATTAGCCGGTTTCATGCGCATGCGCAGGTGCGTTCGGAAATGCGCAGACCTTTCATTTTTTGTGTCCTTTTGCGACATAAATGGTAAAATGCAGTTTTGAACGGTGAACATGCGCGCGCAGCTGCTTATTTTAGCCAAGTTGCTGCGCATGCGCGGCTGCGCTCAGAAATGCGCAGACCTTTCATTTTGGTGTCGCTTTGCGCATATAAATGGTAAAATGCGTTTTTAATGGCGATCGCATGCGCAACTGCGTTGTTTTAGCCGAGGTGCTGCGCATGCGCAGCTGCGTTCAGAAATGCGCAGACCTTTCCTTTTGGTGTCGCTTTTGCGCATATAAATGGTAAAATGCAGTTTTTAATGGCGATCGCATGCGCAACTGAGCTTTTTTTAGCCGAGGTGATGCGCATGCGCAGCTGCGCGCCCAGAAATGTGACCTTTCATTTTTGGCATCGTTTTCCGCATTATACATGGTAAAATGCAGTTTTGAACGGGCGAACATTACGCACATGCGCAACTGCGTAGTTTTAGCCGAGGTGTTGGGCATGCGCAGCATGCTTCAGAAATGCGCAGACCTTTCATTTTTGGTGTTCTTTGCGCATATAAATGGTAAAATGCAGTTTTGAATGGTGAACATGCGCGCATGCGCAACTGCGTGGTTTTAGCCGAGGTTGCTGCGCGTGCGCAGCTGCGTTCAGGAATGCACAGACTTTCATTTTGGTGTCGTTTTGCGCATATAAATGGTAAAATGCAGTTTTGAACTTCGAACGCATGCGCATCCGCAGACGTTGTAAAATTAGCTGATTTGCTGCGCATGCGCAGCTGCGCTTCAGAAATGCGCAGACCTTTCATTTTGGTGTCCTTGTGCGCATATAAATGGTAAAATGCAGTTTTGAAACGACGAACGGATGCGCATGCGCGCAACCGCGTGGTTTAGCCGAATTTGCTGCGCATGCGCGGGTGCGTTCGAAATGCGCAGACCTTTCATTTTTGTGTCCTTGTGCGCATATAAATGGTAAAATGCAGTTTTGAACGGTGAACACATGCGCAGCTGCTTATTTTTAGCTGTTGCTGCGATGCGCAGCGCGTTCAGAAATGCGCAGACCTTTCATTTTGGTGTTCTTTTGCGCATATAAATGGTCAAAATGTAGTTTTGAATAGGTGAACACACGCGTAAAAATGTTAGTTTTAGCCGAGGTGATGCGCATGCGCAGCTGCGTTCAGAAACGCGCAGACCTTTCATTTTTGGTGTCGTTTTGCGCATATAAATGGTAAAATGCAGTTTTAAGCGTGCGGACAAACGCATGCGCTTTTCTAGCCGGTGCTGGGCATGCGCCAAGAGAGCGTTCAGAAATGCACAGAGACCTTTCATTTTGGTGTCATTTTCCGCGCATATAAATGGTAAAATGCGTTTTGAACGGTGAACACATGCGCATGCGCACTGGGTAGTTTTAGCCGAGGTGCTGGGCATGCGCCTTTGCGCCCAGAAATGCACAGACCTTTCATTTTGGTGTCGTTTTGCGCATATAAATGGAAAAATGCTGTTTTGAATGGCGAACATGCGCGCAAAGCAACTGTGTTGTTTTAGCCGAGGTGCTGCGCGCAGCGCGTTCAGGAATGCGCAGACCTTTCATTTTGGTGTCCTTGTGCGCATATAAATGGTAAAATGCAGTTCTGAACTTCGAACGCATGCGCATCCGCAACTGCGTAATTTTAGCCGATTTGCTGCGCATGCGCAGCTGCGTTCAGAAATGCGCAGACCTTTCATTGTTGGTGTCGTTTTGCGCATATAAATGGTAAAATGCGGTTTTTTAATGGCGAATTGCATGTGCAACTGCGTTTTTTAGCCGAGTTGCTGGGCATGCGCAGGGCGCTCGAAATCGCAGACCTTTCATTTTTGTGTCCTTGTGCGCATATAAATGGTAAAATGCAGTTTTGAACGGTGAACACATGCGCGCAGCTGCTTATTTTTAGCCGATTTGATGCGGGCATGCGCAGCTGCTTCAGAAATGCGCAGACCTTTCATTTTTGGTGTCCTTTGCGCATATAAATGGTAAAATGTAGTTTTGAATGGCGAACACATGCGCGCAACTGGCGCTTGTTTTAGCCGAGGTGCTGGGTCCTCTGCAGCTGCGTTCAGAAATGCGCAGACCTTTCATTTTTTGGTGTCGCTTTTGCGCATATAAATGGTCAAAATGCAGTTTTAATGGCGACACGATACGCGAACTGAGTAGTTTTAGTCGAGGTGATGCGCATGCGCAGCTGCGTTCAGAAATGTGTAGACCTTTCATTTTTGGTGTCGTTTTGTGCGTATAAATGGTAAAATGCAGTTTTGAACGGGCGAACACATGCAATATGCGCAACTGGGTAGTTTTAGCCGAGGTGCTGCGCATGCGCGAGCTGTTTTCAGAAATGCAGACCTTTCATTTTTGGTCCTTTTGCGCATATAAATGGTAAAATGAAGTTTTGAAGGCGAACGCTGCGCACACGCAACTGCATAGTTTTAGCTGAGGTGCTGCACATGCGCAGCTGTGTTCAGAAATGTGCAGACCTTTCATTTTAGGCGTCGTTTTGCGCATATAAATGTTAAAATGCTGTTTTTAATGGCGATTGCATGAGCAACTGTGTTGTTTTAGCCGAAAAGGCGCAAGCAGTTGTATTTGGAATGGCGCCAGACCTTTCATTTTTGGTGTTCTTTTGCGCATATAAATGGTCAAATGCAGTTTTGAAAGGTGAACACATGCGCATGCGCAGCTGTGTAGTTTTAGCCGGTTTGATGCGCATGCGCCCAGTAATGCATTCGGAAACACGCAGACCTTTCATTGTTGGTGTCGCTTTTGCGCATATAAATGGTAAAATGCAGTTTTGAATGGCGAACATGCGCATGCGCAACTGCGTTAGTTTTAGCCGAGGTGCTGGGCATGCGCAGGTGCGTTCAGAAATGCGCAGACCTTTCATTTTTGGTGTCGTTTTGCGATATAAATGGTAAAATGCAGTTTTGAACGGTGAACATGCATGCGCAACTGCGTAGTTTTAGCCGAGGTGTTGGGCACGCGCAGCTGCGTTCAGAAATGCGCAGACCTTTCATTTTTGGTGTCCTTGTGCACATATAAATGGAAAAATGCTGTTTTTAATGGCGATTGCATGAGCAACTGTGTTGTTTTAGCCGAGGTGCTGCGCATGCGCAGTTGCGTTCGGACTGCGCCGACCTTTCATTTTTGGTGTTCTTTTGCGCATATAAATGGTCAAATGCAGTTTTGAAAGGTGAACACATGCGCATGCGCAGCTGTGTAGTTTTAGCCGGTTTGATGCGCATGCGCCGCTGCGTTCGGACTGCGCAGACCTTTCATTTTTTTGTGTCCTTGTGCTCATATGAATGGTAAAATGCACCTTTGAACGGCGAACGGATGCGCATGCGCAACTGCGTAGTTTTAGCCGAGGTGCTGGGCATGCGCAGGTGCGTTCAGAAATGCGCAGACCTTTCATTGTTGGTGTCGTTTTGCGCATATAAATGGTAAAATGCAGTTTTGAATGGCGAATGGATGCGCATGCGCAACTGCGTAGTTTTAGCCGAGGTGCTGGGCATGCGCAGCTGCGTTCAGAAATGCACAGACCTTTCATTTTTGGTGTCGTTTTGCGCATATAAACGGTAAAATGCAGTTTTGAACGGCGAACATGCGCGATGCGCAATCTTAGTGGTTTTAGCCGCGTTGCTGCGCATGCGCAGCTGCGTTCAGAAATGCGCAGACCTTTCATTTTTGGTGTCCTTGTGCGCATATAAATGGAAAAATGCTGTTTTTAATGGCGATTGCATGAGCAACTGTGTTGTTTTAGCCGAGGTGCTGCGCATGCGCAGTTGCGTTCGGATTGCGCAGACCTTTCATTTTTGGTGTTCTTGTGCGCATATAAATGGTCAAATGCAGTTTTGAAAGGTGAACACACGCGCGCACTGCGCGTTTTTAGCCGATTTCGCGCATGCGCAGCTGCGTTCAGAAATGCGCAGACCTTTCATTGTTGGCATCGTTTTCTGCATTATACATGGTAAAATGCAGTTTTGAACGGCGAACATACGCGCATGCGCCTGCATAGGTTTTAGCCGGTGTTGGGCATGGGCAGCCGGCGTTTGAAATGCGCAGATCTTTCATTTTTGGTGTCGTTTTGCGATATAAATGGTAAAATGCAGTTTTGAATGGCGAACATACGCGATGCGCAACTGCGTGGTTTAGCCGAGGTGCTGCACGCGCAGGTGCGTTCAGGAAATGCGCAGACCTTTCATTTTGGTGTCCTTGTGCGCATATAAATGGTAAAATGCAGTTTTGAACTTGCGAACGCATGAGCATCCGCAACTGCGTGGTTTTAGCTGATTTGCTGCGCATCGCGCTGCGCTCAGAAAATGCGGTTCAGACCTTTCATTGTTGGTGTCATTTTGCGCATAAAATGGTAAAATGCAGTTTGAAACGAATTTAACGGATGCACATGCAACCGCGTATTTTTAGCCGAAGGCAGGCATGCAGGTGCGCAGGACCGTTCGCAGACCTTTCATTTTTTGTGTCCTTTTGCGCATAAATGGTAAAATGCAGTTTTGAACGGTGAACACATGCGCAGCTGCTTATTTTAGCGAGTTGCCGCGTTGCTGCGCATGCGCGCGCTCAGAAATGTGCAGACCTTTCATTTTTGGTGTCGCTTGTGCGATATAAATGGCAAAATGTAGTTTTTAATGGCGACGATGCGCAACTGCGCTTGTTTAGCCGAGGTGCTGGGCATGCGCGGCTGCGTTCAGAAATGCGCAGACCTTTCATTTTGGTGTCGTTTTGCGCATATAAATGGCAAAATGCAGTTTTTATAAGCGAACGGATGTACATGAAACTGAGTTTTTTAGCCGAGGTGCTGGCGCATGCGCAGCTGCGCCTCAGAAATCGCAGACCTTTCATTTTGGTGTCGTTTTGCGCATATAAATGGTAAAATGCAGTTTTGAACGGCAACATTTGTTTACGGTGCTGCGTAACTTCGGGTTTCAGTTTTAGCCGAGGTGGTTAAATGCAGTTTGAACGCGCAGTTGCAGGTTTTCATTTGAAATGCGTTCAAATTCGCCGACCTTTCATTTTTGGCGTCTTTTGCGCATATAAATGGTAAAATGAAGTTTTGAAAATGAACGCCAGTATACGCAACTGCATAGTTTTAGCTGAGGTGCTGCACATGCGCAGCTGTGTTCAGAAATGTGCAGACCTTTCATTTTAGGGCGCCGCTTATGCGCATATAAATGGTAAAATGTTGTTTTAACGGCGATTGCGCGAGCAACTGTGTTGTTTTAGCCGCAGGTGCTGGGCATGCGCGGTTGCATTCAGACTGCACCGACCTTTCATTTTTGGTGTTCTTGTCTGCATATAAATGGTCAAATGCAGTTTTGAAGGTGAACACATGCGCATGCGCAGCTGTGTAGTTTTAGCCGGTTTGATGCGCACCTTTCATTTTTATTGTCCTTGTGGCGCATTTGAAATGCGCAGACCTTCATTGTTGGTGTCGCTTTGCGCATATAAACGGTAAATGCAGTTTTGAATGGTGGCTTAACATACGCTCGCGCGCAACCGCGTTAGTTTTAGCCGAGGTGTTGGGCATGCTGCAGCATGCGCATTCAGAAATGCGCAGACCTTTCATTTTTGGTGTCCCTTGCGCATATAAATGGTAAAATGCTGTTTTAACGGGCGAATACGCGCATTGAGCAACTGTGTTGTTTTAGCCGATTTGCGCGCATGCGCGAGGGTGCGTTCAAATGCGCAGACCTTTCATTTTTGGTGTCCGTGTGCGCATAAATGGTAAAATGCAGTTTTGAACGGAGAACACGCGCGTGGCAACCGCGTATTTTAGCCGAGGTGCTGCATGCACAGCCGCGCTCAGAAATGCGCAGACCTTTCATTGTTGGCATCGCTTTGGGCATTATACATGGTAAAATGCAGTTTTGAATGGCACGCGCATGCGCAACTGCGTTTTTTAGCCCGAGGTGTTGGGCATGGGCAGCTGAGTTCAGAAATGCGAGACCTTTCATTTTGGCGCCGTTTGGGCATATAAATGGTAAAATGCAGTTTTGAATAAGCGAATACGCATGCGCAACTGTTAGTTTTTGCCGCGTTGTTGCGCATAAAGAGCTGTTTTAGAAATGCACAGACCTTTCATTTTGGTGTCCTTTTAGCGATATAAATGGTCAAATGCAGTTTTGAAGGCGAACGGCTTGCGATACACAACTGCGTAGTTTTAGCTGAGGTGTTGTGCATGCGCAGCTGCGCTCAGGACCGCGCAGACTTTTCATTTTGGTGTCCTTTTGCGCATATAAATGGTAAAATGCAGTTTTGAACGGCTTAACGCATGCGCATCCGCAACCGTTTAATTTTAGCCGATTTGATGCGACATGGCAGGTGCGTGCCCAGAAATGCGCAGACCTTTCATTGTTGGTGTCGTTTGCGCATATAAATGGTAAATGCAGTTTTAAACGGTGAACGATACGCATGTGCAACCGCGCAGTTTTAGCCGAAAGGTTAACACGGCGCGCAGGTGCTCAGAAATGCGCAGACCTTTCATTTTTTGGTGTCCTGTGTGCACATATAAATGGTAAAATCCAGTTTTGAACGGCTGAACATGCGACGCGCAACGCTTATTTTAGCCGGACCTTTCAGCTTTCAGGTAATGCACAGACCTTTCATTTTTGGTTTCGTATGCGATATAAATGGTCAAATGCAGTTTTTAATGGAACACATGTGCTGCGCAGTTGTTTAGTTTCGCCGGTGCTGCGCATGCGCAGCTGCACCAGAAATGCGAAATGCACCTTCATTGGCATTTTTGGTGTCGTTTTGGCATTATAAACGGTAAAATGCAGTTTTGAATGGCGAACACATGCGCATGCGAACCGCGTAGTTTTAGCTGAGGTGTTGGGCATGCGCAGCTGCATTCAAAATCGCCAGACCTTTCATTTTGCGTCGTTTTGTGCATATAAATGGTAAAATGCGGTTTTAAGCGGCGAACGTAAGCATGCGCCTTTCTTGAATTTAGCTGCGTTGCTGCGGATCGCGGGTGCGTTCAAATGCACAGACCTTTCATCTGGGAGTTGGTTCCAGACCACACCCTTCGTAAAAAGTGTTTCCTATTTTTCTGTTCTAATGCCCCTTATCTATCTCCATTTGTGACCCCTGGTCCTGTTTCTTTTTCGTCAAAGAAGTCCTCCGGTTGACATTGTCTATACCTTTAGGATTTTGAATGTTTGAATCAGACCGCCGCTGTAGTCTTCTTTTGTTCAAGGCTGAACATTCAATTTTTAGCCCGTCTGCATACGACATGCCTTAAACCCGGATAATTTGGTCGCCTTTCTTGCACTCTTCTAGAGCAGCAACATTCTTTTTGTAACCGGTGACCAGAACCGAACACAATATTCTAGGTGAGGTCTTACTAATGCATTGTAGAGTTTTAACATTACTCTTGATTTAAATTCAACACTTCACAACATATCCAAGCATCTTGTTAGCCTTTATAGCTTCCCACATTGTCTAGATGGCACATTTCTGAGTCAACATAAACCCTAGGTCTTTTCATAGTTCCCTCTTCAATTTCACCATCTCCCATATGATACGAGCACGCACATTTTATTGCCCGCATGCAATACTTTACACTTTTCTTCATTAAATGTCATTTGCCATGTCTGCTCAATTTTGAATGCTGTCCAGATCATTTTGACGACCTTGCTGCTTCAACAGTGTCTGCCACCTCCTATTTTTGTCGCCTGCAAATTTAACGAGTTTGCTTACTATATCAGAGTTCAAATCAATGTAGATTAGAACAGCAGAGACCCAATATCGATCCCTGTGGTACACCACTGGTTACCTCAATTCATCGAGGTTTCTCCTCTCAATCAGTACTGTTTTCACCCGTTAACCACTCCCAATCCATGTGCATGCATTTCCTGAACCTCATCATGCTCAGTTTGAGAATTAATCTTTACGCGGACTTTGTCAAAAGCTTGAAATCTAAATGTCCGCGTCGATGCTTTTGCAGTTATCCATTGTCAATGTTGCATCCTCAAAGTCAAGTAGGTTAGTTAGACAGATCTCCCTTCCTAAAAACCATGTTGGCTGTCTCCTGATATTGTTACCATATAGGTAATTTCCATTTGGATCTTATTATAGTTTCCATAAGTTTACATATAATAGTCAGGTTTATTGGTCTGTAGTTACCTGTCTGGTTTTGTCTCCTTTTGTGGATTGGTATTACGCTTTGCTATTCAGTCTGTTGGTACAACCCCTGTGTCAAGAGACGTTGCACAGATCTTGGTTAGCGTTTGTAAATAATCCTTCATTTCTTTGATACTGGGAGGATTCCATCTGCCCAGGGGATTTGTTTATTTTAAGAGCTCCTCGGTCCCTTTAACACTTCTGCCTCTGTTATGCCAGTTATTAAAATTGATAGAACAGGTCGACATGTGGGCATGTTGTCCGCGGTCTCCTTGTAAAACTCAGAAAAGTAACTATTTAATATATTTGCTATTTTTTTCTTCATCTATGATTTTGCCATTTGTGTCTCTTAGACATTTAACCTCCTTGAATGTTCTCTTGCTGTTATAATATTGAAAACATTTTGGAATTACTTTTAGCCCCCTTAGCAATATTGATTTTATCTCTTGGCCTTCTAATCCTTTGATCTCTAGGTTTGCAGTTCCAAGTACTCTTCTGTGTGCTTTGTTTTGGTCCTTTAAACGCCTAAAGTGCCTTTTTCGCTGAATATTTTTTTCAATTGATCTATTAAAACCATTTTGGCCATTTTGTTTTAGATTTAGATTTGTCTACTTTTTGGGATGTAATTGTTTTGTGCCTCTAGTACTCACATTTTTAAAAACAGCCACCCTTTTTCTGTGGATGTTTTCTATTTTACTCCAATCTACTTATTAGTCTCGTTTCATACCTTCGTAGTTTGCTTTTCTAAAATTGTAAACCTTAGCTTTAGTCATTACTTTTGTCGAAAATATTTCAAATGAGACCACAGGGTCTGAGTTTGCCAATGGCTCGACCTCTGTTTTAGTTATTCTGTCTTCATTATTTGAAAAGACTAAA
>JAHFZB010000090.1:141940-177928 GCA_036884735.1 Huso huso
TTTTTATAAATGGCAAAATGTAGTTTTTAATGGCGATCGCATGCGCAACTGTGTTGTTTTAGCCGAGGTGCTGCGAAACGCAGCTGCGTTCAGAAATGCGCAGACCTTTCATTTTTGGTGTCGTTTTGCGCATATAAATGGCAAAATGCAGTTTTTAATGGCGATCGCATACGCAACTGCGCTTTTTTAGCCGAGGTGCTGCGCATGCGCAGCTGCGTTCAGAAATGCGTAGACCTTTCATTTTTGGCATCGTTTTCCGCATATACATGGTAAAATGCAGTTTTGAACGGCGAACACATGCGCATGCGCAACTGCGTAGTTTTAGCCGAGGTGTTGGGCATGCGCAGCTGCATTCAGAAATGCGCAGACCTTTCATTTTTGGCGTCGTTTTGTGCATATAAATGGTAAAATGAAGTTTTGAAGGTGAACGCTTGCGCATACGCAACTGCGTAGTTTTAGCTGAGGTGCTGCATGCGCAGCTGCGTTCAGGACTGCGCAGACTGTTCATTTTGGTGTCGTTTTGCGCATATAAATGGTAAAATGAAGTTTTGAAGGCGAACGCTTGCGCATCCGCAACTGCGTAATTTTAGCCGATTTGCTGCGCATGCGCAGCTGCGTTCAGAAATGCGCAGACCTTTCATTGTTGGTGTCGTTTTGCGCATATAAATGGTAAAATGCAGTTTTAAACGACGAACGGATGCGCATGTGCAACTGCGTACTTTTAGCCGAGTTGCTACGCATGCGCAGGTGCGTTCGGACTGCGCAGACCTTACATTTTTTGTGTCCTTTTGCGCATATAAATGGCAAAATGTAGTTTTGAATGGCGATCGCATGCGCAACTGTGTTGTTTTAGCCGAGGTGCTGAAGCGCGCAGCTGCGTTCAGAAATGCGCAGACCTTTCATTTTTGGTTTCGTTTTGCGCATATAAATGGCAAAATGTAGTTTTTAATGGCGATCGCATGCGCAACTGTGTTGTTTTAGCCGAGGTGCTGCGCATGCGCAGCTGCGTTCAGAAATGCGCAGACCTTTCATTTTTGGTGTCGTTTTGCGCATATAAATGGCAAAATGCAGTTTTTAATGGCGATCGCATACGCAACTGCGCTTTTTTAGCCGAGGTGCTGCGCATGCGCAGCTGCGTTCAGAAATGCGTAGACCTTTCATTTTTGGCATCGTTTTCCGCATTATACATGGTAAAATGCAGTTTTGAACGGCGAACACATGCGCATGCGCAACTGCGTAGTTTTAGCCGAGGTGTTGGGCACGCGCAGCTGCATTCAGAAATGCGCAGACCTTTCATTTTTGGCGTCGTTTTGTGCATATAAATGGTAAAATGAAGTTTTGAAGGTGAACGTTGCGCATACGCAACTGCGTAGTTTTAGCTGAGGTGCTGCATGCGCAGCTGCGTTCAGGACTGCGCAGACTTTTCATTGTTGGTGTCGTTTTGCGCATATTAATGGTAAAATGCAGTTCTGAACTTCGAACGCATCCGCAACTGCGTAATTTTAGCCGATTTGCTGCGCATGCGCAGCTGCGTTCAGAAATGCGCAGACCTTTCATTGTTGGTGTCGTTTTGCGCATATAAATGGTAAAATGCAGTTTTAAACGACGAACGGATGCGCATGTGCAACTGCGTACTTTTAGCCGAGTTGCTACGCATGCGCAGGTGCGTTCTGGACTGCGCAGACCTTACTTTTTTGTGTCCTTGTGCGCATATAAATGGTAAAATGCAGTTTTGAACGGTGAACACATGCGCAGCTGCTTATTTTTAGCCGAGTTGCTGCGAAGGCGCAGCTGCGTTCAGAAATGCGCAGACCTTTCATTTTTGGTTTCGTTTTGCGCATATAAATGGCAAAATGTAGTTTTAATGGCGATCGCATGCGCAACTGTGTTGTTTTAGCCGAGGTGCTGCGCATGCGCAGCTGCGTTCAGAAATGCGCAGACCTTTCATTTTTGGTGTCGTTTTGCGCATATAAATGGCAAAATGCAGTTTTTAATGGCGATCGCATGCGCAACTGCGTTGTTTTAGCCGAGGTGCTGCGCATGCGCAGCTGCGTTCAGAAATGCGCAGACCTTTCATTTTTGGATCGTTTTCCGCATTATACATGGTAAAATGCAGTTTTGAATGGCGAACACATGCGCATGCGCAACTGCGTAGTTTTAGCCGAGGTGTTGGGCACGCGCAGCTGCATTCAGAAATGCGCAGACCTTTCATTTTTGGCGTCGTTTTGCGCATATAAATGGTAAAATGAAGTTTTGAAGGCGAACGCTTGCGCATACGCAACTGCGTAGTTTTAGCTGAGGTGCTGCATGCGCAGCTGCGTTCAGGACTGCGCAGACTTTTCATTTTTGGTGTCGTTTTGCGCATATTAATGGTAAAATGCAGTTCTGAACTTCGAACGCATCCGCAACTGCGTAATTTTAGCCGATTTGCTGCGCATGCGCAGCTGCGTTCAGAAATGCGCAGACCTTTCATTGTTGGTGTCGTTTTGCGCATATAAATGGTAAAATGCAGTTTTAAACGACGAACGGATGCACATGTGCAACTGCGTACTTTTAGCCGAGTTGCTACGCATGCCCAGGTGCGTTCGGACTGCGCAGACCTTACATTTTTGTGTCCTTGTGCGCATATAAATGGTAAAATGCAGTTTTGAACGGTGAACACATGCGCAGCTGCTTATTTTTAGCCGAGTTGCTGCGAAGGCGCAGCTGCGTTCAGAAATGCGCAGACCTTTCATTTTTGGTTTCGTTTTGCGCATATAAATGGCAAAATGTAGTTTTTAATGGCGATCGCATGCGCAACTGTGTTGTTTTAGCCGAGGTGCTGCGCATGCGCAGCTGCGTTCAGAAATGCGCAGACCTTTCATTTTTGGTTTCGTTTTGCGCATATAAATGGCAAAATGTAGTTTTTAATGGCGATCACATGCGCAACTGCGTTGTTTTAGCCGAGATGCTGCGCATGCGCAGCTGCGTTCAGAAATGCGCAGACCTTTCATTTTTGGTGTCGTTTTGCGCATATAAATGGCAAAATGCAGTTTTTAATGGCGACGCGACACGCGAACCGCGCGCTTTTTAGCCGAGGTGCTGCGCACGCGCAGCTGCGTTCAGAAATGCGCAGACCTTTCATTTTTGGCATCCTTTTTCCGCATTATACATGGTAAAATGCAGTTTTGAACGGCGAACACGTGCGCATGCGCAACTGCGTAGTTTTAGCCGAGGTGTTGGGCACGCGCAGCTGCGTTCAGAAATGCGCAGACCTTTCATTTTTGGCGTCGTTTTGCGCATATAAATGGTAAAATGAAGTTTTGAAGGCGAACGCTTGCGCATACACAACTGCGTAGTTTTAGCTGAGGTGCTGCATGCGCAGCTGCGTTCAGGACTGCGCAGACTTTTCATTTTTGGTGTCCTTGTGCGCATATAAATGGTAAAATGCAGTTTTGAACGAACGAACGCATCCGCAACCGCGTAATTTTAGCCGATTTGCTGCGGATGCGCAGCTGCGTTCAGAAATGCGCAGACCTTTCATTGTTGGTGTCGTTTTTGCGCATATAAATGGTAAAATGCAGTTTTAAACGGTGAACGGATGCGCATGTGCAACTGTGTTATTTTTAGCCGGTTGCTACGCATGTGCAGGTGCGTTCGGACCGCGCAGACCTTTCATTTTTGGTGTCCTTGTGCGCATATAAATGGTAAAATGCAGTTTTGAACGGTGAACACATGCGCAGCTGCTTATTTTTAGCCGAGTTGCTGCGAAGGCGCAGCTGCGTTCAGAAATGCGCAGACCTTTCATTTTTGGTTTCGTTTTGCGCATATAAATGGCAAAATGTAGTTTTTAATGGCGATCGCATGCGCAACTGTGTTGTTTTAGCCGAGGTGCTGCGCATGCGCAGCTGCGTTCAGAAATGCGCAGACCTTTCATTTTTGGTGTCGTTTTGCGCATATAAATGGCAAAATGTAGTTTTTAATGGCGATCGCATGCGCAACTGTGTTGTTTTAGCCGAGGTGCTGCGCATGCGCAGCTGCGTTCAGAAATGCGTAGACCTTTCATTTTTGGCATCGTTTTCCGCATTATACATGGTAAAATGCAGTTTTGAACGGCGAACACATGCGCATGCGCAACTGCGTAGTTTTAGCCGAGGTGTTGGGCACGCGCAGCTGCATTCAGAAATGCGCAGACCTTTCATTTTTGGTGTCGTTTTGTGCATATAAATGGTAAAATGAAGTTTTGAAGGTGAACGCTTACGCGCACGCGCAACTGCGTAGTTTTAGCTGAGGTGCTGCATGCGCAGCTGCGTTCAGGACTGCGCAGACTTTTCATTTTTGGTGTCGTTTTGCGCATATTAATGGTAAAATGCAGTTCTGAACTTCGAACGCATCCGCAACTGCGTAATTTTAGCCGATTTGCTGCGCATGCGCAGCTGCGTTCAGAAATGCGCAGACCTTTCATTGTTGGTGTCGTTTTGCACATATAAATGGTAAAATGCAGTTTTAAACGACGAACGGATGCGCATGTGCAACTGCGTACTTTTAGCCGAGTTGCTACGCATGCCCAGGTGCGTTCGGACTGCGCAGACCTTACATTGTTTGTGTCCCAGCGCATATAAATGGTAAAATGCAGTTTTGAACGGTGAACACATGCGCAGCTGCTTATTTTTAGCCGAGTTGCTGCGAAGGCGCAGCTGCGTTCAGAAATGCGCAGACCTTTCATTTTTGGTTTCGTTTTGCGCATATAAATGGCAAAATGTAGTTTTTAATGGCGATCGCATGCGCAACTGTGTTGTTTTAGCCGAGGTGCTGCGCATGCGCAGCTGCGTTCAGAAATGCGCAGACCTTTCATTTTTGGTGTCGTTTTGCGCATTATACATGGTAAAATGCAGTTTTGAACGGCGAAAAACATGCGCATTTTGCGCAACTGCGTAGTTTTAGCCGAGGTGTTGCGAACACGCGCGCAGCTGCATTCAGAAATGCGCAGACCTTTCATTTTTGGCGTCGTTTTGCGCATATAAATGGTAAAATGAAGTTTTGAAGGCGAACGCTTGCGCATACGCAACTGCGTAGTTTTAGCTGAGGTGCTGCATGCGCAGCTGCGTTCAGGACTGCACAGACTTTTCATTTTTGGTGTCGTTTTGCGCATATTAATGGTAAAATGCAGTTCTGAACTTCGAACGCATCCGCAACTGCGTAATTTTAGCCGATTTGCTGCGCATGCGCAGCTGCGTTCAGAAATGCGCAGACCTTTCATTGTTGGTGTCGTTTTGCGCATATAAATGGTAAAATGCAGTTTTAAACGACGAACGGATGCGCATGTGCAACTGCGTACTTTTAGCCGAGTTGCTACGCATGCCCAGGTGCGTTCGGACTGCGCAGACCTTTCATTTTTGTGTCGTTTTGCGCATATAAATGGTAAAATGCAGTTTTGAACGGTGAACACACGCGCAGCTGCTTATTTTTAGCTTGATTTGCTGCGCATGCGCAGCTGCGTTCAGAAATGCGCAGACCTTTCATTTTTGGTTTCGTTTTGCGCATATAAATGGCAAAATGTAGTTTTTAATGGCGATCGCATGCGCAACTGTGTTGTTTTAGCCGAGGTGCTGCGCATGCGCAGCTGCGTTCAGAAATGCGCAGACCTTTCATTTTTGGTGTCGTTTTGCGCATATAAATGGCAAAATGCAGTTTTTAATGGCGATCGCATACGCAACTGCGCTTTTTTAGCCGAGGTGCTGCGCATGCGCAGCTGCGTTCAGAAATGCGTAGACCTTTCATTTTTGGATCGTTTTCCGCATTATACATGGTAAAATGCAGTTTTGAATGGCGAACACATGCGCATGCGCAACTGCGTAGTTTTAGCCGAGGTGTTGGGCATGCGCAGCTGCATTCAGAAATGCGCAGACCTTTCATTTTTGGTGTCGTTTTGTGCATATAAATGGTAAAATGAAGTTTTGAAGGCAAACGCTTGCGCATACGCAACTGCGTAGTTTTAGCTGAGGTGCTGCATGCGCAGCAGCGTTTCAGAACCGCGCAGACTTTTCATTTTTGGTGTCGTTTTGCGCGATATAAATGGTAAAATGCAGTTTTGAATGGAACGCATCCGCAACCGCGCTTGTTTTAGCCGATTTGCTGCGCATGCGCAGCTGCGCTCAAAATGCGCAGACCTTTCATTTTGGTGTCGTTTTGCGATATAAATGGTAAAATGCAGTTTTAAACGGCGAACAGATGCGCATTGCAATTATTTTAGCCGTCCATTGTCGGACCATGCGCGCATCATGCAAAAAAATGACGCGCGCAGACCTTTCAGTTTTTTTGTGTCGTTTAAATGGTAAAATTCAGTTTTGAATGGTAAAATGCAGTTTTGAGACAGGTGCCGATTAAAAAACAAATGAAAAAAAGCGCATAAATTAAAATGAGTTTTTTAGCCGAGGTTTGCCCCTGGCATGCGCAGCTGCGTTCAGGAAACGCGCAGACCTTTCATTTTTTGGTCCACAGAGAATATAAATGGAAAATGCAGTTTTGAAGGCGAAGCGCGCAAATGTTTTTTTAAATCGCACCTTCATTTTGAGAAGAAATTAAAACGCGCAGTTTTAGGAGATCAGAAATCGGCGCAGACTTTTTATTTTTATTCGTTTATTGCATATAAATGGTAAAATGAAGTTTTTATAAATGGTCAAAACTTTGGGCAGCGGGCTGAGATGCGCAGAATGCGTGCTTTCATTTTTGATGTGCAGGGCCATTTAAATGGTTTGCAGTTTGTGGAAAAAATAGTTTTAAATGGGCACGCATAAAATTTCAGAAATGCGCAGACCTTTCATTTTTGGTGTCGTTTTGACGCACATATAAATGGTAAAATGCAGTTTTAAACGACGAACGGATGCGCATGTGCAACTGCGTGTTTTTAGCCGAGGTGCTGGGCATGCGCCCAGGTGCGCTCGGACCGCGCAGACCTTTCATTTTTGTGTCCTTTTGCGCATATAAATGGTAAAATGCAGTTTTGAACGGTGAACACATGCGCGCACGCAGCTGCTTATTTTAGCCGAGTTGCTGCGGATGCGCAGCTGCGTTCAGAAATGCGCAGACCTTTCATTTTTGGTTTCGTTTTGCGCATATAAATGTAAAATGTAGTTTTTAATGGCGAACGGATGCACATGCGCAACTGTGTTGTTTTAGCCGAGGTGCTGCGCATGCGCAGTTGCGTTCAGAAATGCGCAGACCTTTCATTTTGGTGTTCTTTTGCGCATATAAATGGTAAAATGCAGTTTTGAATGGCGAACGGCGCATGCGCAACTGTGTTGTTTTAGCCGAGGTGTGATGCGCATGCGCAGCTGCGTTCAGAAATGCGCAGACCTTTCATTTTTGGTGTCGTTTTTGCGCATATAAATGGTAAAATGCAGTTTTGAATGGCGAACACATGCGCAATGCGCAAAATTTTTAGCCGAGGTGCTGCGCATGCGCAGCTGTGTTCAGAAATGCGCAGACCTTTCATTTTTGGTGTCGTTTTGCGCATTATAAATGGTAAAATGCAGTTTTGAACGGCGAACATTACGCGCATGCGCAACTGCGTAGTTTTAGCCGAGGTGTTGGCACGCGCAGCTGCATTCAGAAATGCGCAGACCTTTCATTTTTGGTGTCGTTTTTGCATATAAATGGTAAAATGCAGTTTTGAATGGCGAACGCGCGCATGCGCAACTGCGTAGTTTTAGCCGAGGTGCTGCATGCGCAGCTGCGCGTTCAGAAATGCGCAGACTTTTCATTTTTGGTGTCCTTTTGCGCATATAAATGGTAAAATGCAGTTTTGAACGGTGAACGCATCCGCAACTTTTTAGTTTTAGCCGATTTGCTGCGCATGCGCAGCTGCGTTCAGAAACGCGCAGACCTTTCATTTTTGGTGTCCTTTTGCGCATATAAATGGTAAAATGCAGTTTTGAACGGTGAACGGATGCGCATGCGCAACTGCGTAGTTTTAGCCGGTTGCTGCGCATGCGCAGCTGCGTTCAGAACCGCGCAGACCTTTCATTTTTGGTGTCGTTTTGCGCATATAAATGGTAAAATGCAGTTTTGAACGGTGAACAATGCGCGCAGCTGTGTTGTTTTAGCCGAGGTGCTGCGCATGCGCAGCTGCGTTCAGAAATGCGCGCAGACCTTTCATTTTTGGTGTCGTTTTGGCGCATATAAATGGAAAAATGCAGTTTTTAATGGCGAACGCATGCGCAACTGTGTGTTTTTAGCCGGTGCTGCGCATGCGCAGCTGCGTTCAGAAATGCGCAGACCTTTCATTTTTGGATCGTTTTGCGCATTAAATGGTAAAATGCAGTTTTGAATGGCGAACACATGCGCATGCTGCGCGCAGCTGCGTAGTTTTAGCCGAGGTTTGTTGCGCATGCGCAGCTGCATTCAGAAATGCGCAGACCTTTCATTTTTGGCGTCGTTTTGCGCATATAAATGGTAAAATGAAGTTTTGAAGGCGAACGCTTGCGCATACGCAACTGCGTAGTTTTAGCTGAGGTGCTGCATGCGCAGCTGCGTTCAGGACTGCGCAGACTTTTCATTTTTGGTGTCCTTGTGCGCATATAAATGGTAAAATGCAGTTTTGAACGGCGAACGCATGCGCATGAATCGCGTAGTTTTAGCCGATTTGCTGCGCATGCGCAGCTGCGTTCAGAAATGCGCAGACCTTTCATTTTTGGTGTCGTTTTTGCGCATATAAATGGTAAAATGCAGTTTTAAACGGCGAACGGATGCGCATGCGCAACTGCGTAGTTTTAGCCGAGTTGCTACGCATGCCCAGGTGCGTTCGGAATGCGCAGACCTTTCATTTTTTGTGTCCTTTTGCGCATATAAATGGTAAAATGCAGTTTTGAACGGTGAACACATGCGCGCAGCTGCTTAGTTTTAGCCGAGTTGCTGGGCATGCGCAGCTGCGTTCAGAAATGCGCAGACCTTTCATTTTTGGTTTCGTTTTTTGCGCATATAAATGGCAAAATGTAGTTTTTAATGGCGAACGCATGACGCAACTGTGTTGTTTTAGCCGAGGTGCTGCGCATGCGCAGCTGCGCTCAGAAATGCGCAGACCTTTCATTTTTGGTGTCGCTTTTGCGCATATAAATGGCAAAATGCAGTTTTGAATGGCGAACATGCGCGCAACTGCGTTGTTTTAGCCGAGGTGATGCGCATGCGCAGCTGCATTCAAAAATGCGCAGACCTTTCATTTTTGGTGTCGTTTTGCGACATAAATGGTAAAATGCAGTTTTGAATGGCGACACGATGATGCGCAACTGCGCGCGTTTTAGCCGAGGTGCTGCGCATGCGCAGCTGCGTTCAGAAATGCGCCAGACCTTTCATTTTTGGTGTCGTTTTCCGCATTATAAATGGTAAAATGCAGTTTTGAACGGCGAACACATGCGCATGCGCAACTGCGTAGTTTTAGCCGAGGTGTTGGCGCACGCGCAGCTGCATTCAGAAATGCGCAGACCTTTCATTTTTGGTGTCGCTTTTGCGCATATAAATGGTAAAATGCAGTTTTGAACGGCGAACACATGCACACGCAACCGCGTAGTTTTAGCTGAGGTGCTGCATGGCGCGCAGGTGCGTTCAGGACTGCGCAGACCTTTCATTTTTGGTGTCGTTTTGCGCATATAAATGGTAAAATGCAGTTTTGAACGGTGAACACATCCGCGCAACCGCGTAGTTTTAGCCGATGGATGCGCATGCGCAGCTGCGTTCAAAAATGCGCAGACCTTTCATTTTGGTGTCGTTTTGCACATATAAATGGTAAAATGCAGTTTTGAACGGCGAACGGATGCGCATGTGCAACTGAGTAGTTTTAGCCGAGTTGCTGCGCATGCCCAGGTGCGTTCGGAATGCGCAGACCTTTCATTTTTTGTGTCCTTGTGCGCATATAAATGGTAAAATGCAGTTTTGAACGGTGAACGGATGCGCATGCGCAGCTGCTTAGTTTTAGCCGAGGTGCTGCGGGCATGCGCAGTTGCGCTCAGAAATGCGCAGACCTTTCATTTTTGGTTTCCTTTTTGCGATATAAATGGAAAAATGTAGTTTTTAATGGCGATGCGCATGCGCAACTGTGTTGTTTTAGCCGAGGTGCTGCGCGCGCGCGCAGTTGCGTTCAGAAATGCGCGCGCAGACCTTTCATTTTTGGTGTCGTTTTGCGCATATAAATGGCAAAATGCAGTTTTGAATGGCGATCGCGCATGCGCAACTGCGCTTTTTTAGCCGATTTGCTGCGCACGCGCAGCTGCGTTCAGAAATGCGCAGACCTTTCATTTTTGGATCGCTTTTCCGCATTATAAATGGTAAAATGCAGTTTTGAATGGCGAACGGATGCGCATGCGCAACCGCGTAGTTTTAGCCGAGGTGTTGGGCACGCGCAGCTGCATTCAGAAACGCGCAGACCTTTCATTTTTGGCGTCGTTTTGTGCATATAAATGGTAAAATGAAGTTTTGAAGGCGAACATTGCGCACGCGCAACTGCGTAGTTTTAGCTGAGGTGCTGCGCGCATGCGCGCAGCTGCGTTCAGGACTGCGCAGACTTTTCATTTTTGGTGTCGTTTTGCGCATATTAATGGTAAAATGCAGTTTTGAACGGCGAACGCATCCGCATGCGCAGCCGCGTAGTTTTAGCCGATTTGCTGCGGATGCGCAGCTGCGCTCAGAAATGCGCAGACCTTTCATTGTTGGTGTCGTTTTGGCGATATAAATGGTAAAATGCAGTTTTGAACGGCGAACGGATGCGCATGCGCAACTGTGTAGTTTTTAGCCGATTTTGCTGCGCATGCCCAGGTGCGTTCGAAATGCGCAGACCTTTCATTTTGGTGTCCTTTTGCGCATATAAATGGTAAAATGCAGTTTTGAACGGTGAACGATGCGCATGCGCAGCTGCTTATTTTAGCCGAGGTGCTGGGCATGCGCAGCTGCGTTCAGAAATGCGCAGACCTTTCATTTTTGGTGTCCTTTTGCGATATAAATGTAAAATGCAGTTTTTAATGAACACGCATGCGCAACTGTGTTGTTTTAGCCGAGTGCTGCGCATGCGCAGCTGCGCTCAGAATGCGCGCAGACCTTTCATTTTTGGTGTTCTTTTGCGACATAAATGGCAAAATGCAGTTTTTAATGGCGAACGCATGCGCAACTGTGTAGTTTTAGCCGAGGTGCTGCGCATGCGCAGCTGCGTTCAGAAATGCGCAGACCTTTCATTTTGGTGTCGTTTTGCGCGCTATAAAATGGTAAAATGCAGTTTTGAATGGCGAACGGATGCGCATGCGCAACTGCGTAGTTTTAGCCGAGGTGTTGGGCACGCGCAGCTGCATTCAGAAATGCGCAGACCTTTCATTTTTGGTGTTGTTTTGCGCATATAAATGGTAAAATGCAGTTTTGAGCGGCGAACATGCGCATGCGCAACCGCGTAGTTTTAGCTGAGGTGCTGGCATGCGCAGCTGCGTTCAGGACCGCGCAGACTTTTCATTTTTGGTGTCCTTTTGCAGATATAAATGGTAAAATGCAGTTTTGAACGGTGAACGCATGCGCAACTGCGTAGTTTTAGCCGCGTTGCTGCGCATGCGCAGGTGCGTTCAGAAATGCGCAGACCTTTCATTGTTGGTGTCGTTTTGCGCATATAAATGGTAAAATGCAGTTTTAAACGACGAACGGATGCGCATGAGCAACTGCGTTGTTTTAGCCGAGGTTGCTGCGCATGCCCAGGTGCGTTCGGACTGCGCAGACCTTTCATTTTTGGTGTCCTTGTGCGCATATAAATGGTAAAATGCAGTTTTGAACGGTGAACACACGCGCAGCTGCTTATTTTAGCCGAGTTGCTGCGCATGCGCAGCTGCGTTCAGAAATGCGCAGACCTTTCATTTTTTTTGTGTCCTTTTGCGCATATAAATGGCAAAATGCAGTTTTGAATGGCGAACGGATGCGCATGCGCAACCGCGTAGTTTTAGCCGAGGTGCTGCGCATGCGCAGCTGCGTTCAGAAATGCGCAGACCTTTCATTTTGGTGTCGTTTTTGCGCATATAAATGGCAAAATGCAGTTTTAATGGCGAACGATGCGCGCGCAACTGCGTAGTTTTAGCCGAGGTGCTGGGCACGCGCAGCTGCGTTCAGAAATGCGCAGACCTTTCATTTTTGGTGTCGTTTTGCGCATTATAAATGGTAAAATGCAGTTTTGAACGGCGAAACATGCGCATGCGCAACCGCGTAGTTTTAGCCGAGGTGTTGGGCATGCGCAGCTGCATTCAGAAAATGCGCAGACCTTTCATTTTTTGGCGTCGCTTTTGTGCATATAAATGGTAAAATGAAGTTTTGATGGCGAACGCTTGCATGCGCAACTGTGTTAGTTTTAGCTGAGGTGCTGCGCATGCGCAGTTGCGTTCAGGACCGCGCAGACTTTTCATTTTTGGTGTCGTTTGCGATATAAATGGTAAAATGCAGTTTTGAACGGCGAACGCATCCGCAGCTGCGTAGTTTTAGCCGATTTGCTGCGCATGCGCAGCTGCGCTCAGAAACGCGCAGACCTTTCATTGTTGGTGTCGTTTTTGCGCATATAAATGGTAAAATGCAGTTTTAAACGACGAACGGATGCGCATGTGCAACTGTAGTTTTAGCCGAGTTGCTGCGCATGCCCAGGTGCGCTCGAAATGCGCAGACCTTTCATTTTTGGTGTCCTTGCGCATATAAATGGTAAAATGCAGTTTTGAACGGTGAACACACGCGCAGCTGCTTAGTTTTAGCCGAGTTGCTGCGCATGCGCAGCTGCGTTCAGAAATGCGCAGACCTTTCATTTTTGGTTTCGTTTTTGCGCATATAAATGGCAAAATGCAGTTTTTAATGGCGATTCGCATGCGCAACTGTGTTGTTTTAGCCGAGGTGCTGCGCATGCGCAGTTGCGTTCAGAAATGCGCGCAGACCTTTCATTTTTGGTGTCGTTTTGCGCATATAAATGGTAAAATGCAGTTTTGAAATGGTGAACACATGCGCATGCGCAACTGTGTAGTTTTATCCGAGGTGCTGCGCAGCGCGCAGCTGCGTTCAGAAATGCGCAGACCTTTCATTTTGGTGTCGTTTTGCGCATATAAATGGTAAAATGCAGTTTTGAATGGCGAACATGCGCATGCGCAACTGCGTAGTTTTAGCCGAGGTGCTGCGCATGCGCAGCTGCGTTCAGAAATGCGCAGACCTTTCATTTTTGGTGTCGTTTTGCGCATATAAATGGTAAAATGCAGTTTTGAACGGCGAACACATGCGCATGCGCAACTGCGTAGTTTTAGCCGAGGTGTTGGGCACGCGCAGCTGCATTCAGAAATGCGCAGACCTTTCATTTTTGGCGTCGTTTTGCGCATATAAATGGTAAAATGAAGTTTTGAAGGCGAACGCTTGCGCATACACAACTGCGTAGTTTTAGCTGAGGTGCTGCATGCGCAGCTGCGTTCAGGACTGCGCAGACTTTTCATTTTTGGTGTCCTTGTGCGCATATAAATGGTAAAATGCAGTTCTGAACTTCGAACGCATGCGCATCCGCAACTGCGTAATTTTAGCCGATTTGCTGCGCATGCGCAGCTGCGTTCAGAAATGCGCAGACCTTTCATTTTGGTGTCGTTTTGCGATATAAATGGTAAAATGCAGTTTTAAAACGAACGGATGCGCATGTGCAGCTGCGTAGTTTTAGCCGATTTGCTGCGCATGCCCAGGTGCGTTCAGAAATGCGCAGACCTTTCATTTTTGTGTCGTTTTGCGCATATAAATGGTAAAATGCAGTTTTGAACGGTGAACGGATGCGCGCGCAGCTGCTTATTTTAGCCGAGGTGTTGCGCATGCGCAGTTGCGTTCAGAAATGCGCAGACCTTTCATTTTTGGTGTCCTTTTGCGCATATAAATGGCAAAATGCAGTTTTTAATGGCGAATCTTGCATGCGCAACTGTGTTGTTTTAGCCGAGGTGCTGCGCACGCGCAGCTGCGCTCAGAAACGCGCAGACCTTTCATTTTTGGTGTCGTTTTGCGCATATAAATGGCAAAATGCAGTTTTGAATGGCGACGGATGCACACGCAACTGTGTTGTTTTAGCCGAGGTGCTGCGCACGCGCAGCTGCGTTCAGAAATGCGCAGACCTTTCATTTTTGGTGTCGTTTTCCGCATATAAATGGTAAAATGCAGTTTTGAATGGCGAACACATGCGCATGCGCAACCGCGTAGTTTTAGCCGAGGTGTTGCGCGCGCGCAGCTGCGTTTCAGAAATGCGCAGACCTTTCATTTTTGGTGTCGTTTTGCGCGCCATATAAATGGTAAAATGCAGTTTTGAACGCGAACGCATGCGCATGCGCAACTGCGTAGTTTTAGCTGAGGTGCTGGCGCACGCGCAGCTGCGTTCAGAAATGCGCAGACCTTTCATTTTTGGTGTCCTTTTGCGCATATAAATGGTAAAATGCAGTTTTGAACGGCGAAACATGCGCATGCGCAACTGCGTAGTTTTAGCCGATTTGATGCGCACGCGCAGCTGCGTTCAGAAATGCGCAGACCTTTCATTTTGGTGTCGTTTTGCGCATATAAATGGTAAAATGCAGTTTTGAACGACGAACGGATGCGCATGCGCAACTGTGTAGTTTTAGCCGAGGTGCGCATGCGCAGGTGCGTTCAGAAATGCGCAGACCTTTCATTTTTGGTGTCGTTTTTGCGCATATAAATGGTAAAATGCAGTTTTGAACGGTGAACACATGCGCAACTGCGTTGTTTTAGCCGAGTTGCTGCGCACGCGCAGCTGCGCTCAGAAATGCGCAGACCTTTCATTTTTGGTGTCGTTTTGCGCATATAAATGGTAAAATGCAGTTTTTACGGTGAACGGATGCGCATGCGCAACTGTGTTGTTTTAGCCGGTTTGCTGCGCATGCGCAGCTGCGTTCAGAAATGCGCAGACCTTTCATTTTTGGTGTCGTTTTGCGATATAAATGGTAAAAATGCAGTTTTGATCGGTGAACGGATGCGCATGCGCAGCTGTGTAGTTTTAGCCGAGGTGCTGCGCATGCGCAGCTGCGTTCAGAAACGCGCAGACCTTTCATTTTTGGTGTCCTTTTGCGCATATAAATGGTAAAATGCAGTTTTGAATGGGCGACGCGCATGCGCAACTGCGTAGTTTTAGCCGAGGTGCTGGGCATGCGCAGCTGCGTTCAGAAATGCGCAGACCTTTCATTTTTGGTGTCGTTTTGCGCATATAAATGGTAAAATGCTGTTTTGAATGGCGATGCGCATGAGCAACTTTGTAGTTTTAGCCGGTGATGCGCATGCGCAGTTTTTGCGTTCGGACCGCGCAGACCTTTCATTTTTGGTGTCGTTTTGCGCATATAAATGGTAAAATGCAGTTTTGAACGGTGAACACATGCGCGCGCAGCTGCGTAGTTTTAGCCGAGGTTTGATGCGGACGCGCAGCTGCGTTCAGAAAACGCAGACCTTTCATTTTTGGTGTCGTTTTGCGCATATAAATGGTAAAATGCAGTTTTGAACGGCGAACGGATGCGCATGCGCAACTGCGTAGTTTTAGCCGAGGTGCTGCGCATGCGCGCAGGCGTTCAGAACCGCGCAGACCTTTCATTTTTGGTGTCGTTTTTGCGCATATAAATGGTAAAATGCAGTTTTGAACGGCGAACGGATGCGCATGCGCAACTGCGTAGTTTTAGCCGAGGTGCTGCGCATGCGCAGCTGCGTTCAGAAATGCGCAGACCTTTCATTTTTGGTGTCGTTTTGCGCATATAAATGGTAAAATGCAGTTTTTAACGGCGAATTGCATGAGCAACTGTGTTGTTTTAGCCGATTTGCTGCGCATGCGCAGGTGCGTTCAGAAACGCGCAGACCTTTCATTTTTGGTGTTCTTTTGCGCATATAAATGGTAAAATGCAGTTTTGAAAGGTGAACACATGCGCATGCGCAGCTGTATAGTTTTAGCCGAGTTTGATGCGCACGCGCAGCTGCATTCAGAAATGCGCAGACCTTTCATTTTTGGTGTCCTTTTTTGCATATAAATGGTAAAATGCAGTTTTGAAATGGCGAACGGATGCATGCGCAACTGTGTTGTTTTAGCCGAGGTGCTGCGCATGCGCAGCTGCGTTCAGAACCGCGCAGACCTTTCATTTTTGGTGTCGTTTTGCGCATATAAATGGTAAAATGCAGTTTTGAACGGCGAACGGATGCGCATGCGCAACTGCGTAGTTTTAGCCGAGGTGCTGGGCATGCGCAGCTGCGTTCAGAAATGCGCAGACCTTTCATTTTGGTGTCGTTTGCGCATATAAATGGTAAAATGCAGTTTTGAACGGCGGCGGATGCGCATGCGCAACTGCGTAGTTTTAGCCGAGGTGTTGCGCACGCGCAGCTGCGTTCAGAAATGCGCAGACCTTTCATTTTTGGTGTCGTTTTGTGCATATAAATGGTAAAATGCAGTTTTGAAATGGCGATTGCATACGCAACTGTGTTGTTTTAGCCGAGGTGCTGCGCATGCGCAGCTGCGTTTCAGAAATGCGCAGACCTTTCATTTTTGGTGTCGTTTTGCGCATATAAATGGTAAAATGCAGTTTTGAAAATGAACGGATGCGCATGCGCAGCTGCGTAGTTTTAGCCGATTTGATGCGCATGCGCAGCTGCGTTCAGAAATGCGCAGACCTTTCATTGTTGGTGTCGTTTTGCGCATATAAATGGTAAAATGCAGTTTTGAACGGCGAACGGATGCGCATGTGCAACTGCGTAGTTTTAGCCGAGTTGCTGGCGCATGCGCAGGTGCGTTCAGAATGCGCAGACCTTTCATTTTTGGTGTCCTTGTGCGCATATAAATGGTAAAATGCAGTTTTGAACGGCGAATGGATGCGCATGCGCAACTGCTTACTGCGCATGCGCAGCTGCGTTCAGAAATGCGCAGACCTTTCATTTTTGGTGTCGTTTTGCGCATATAAATGGCAAAATGCAGTTTTTAATGGCGATCGCATACGCAACTGCGCTGTTTTAGCCGAGGTGCTGCGCATGCGCAGTTGCGTTCAGAAACGCGCAGACCTTTCATTTTTGGTGTCCTTTGCGCATATAAATGGTAAAATGCAGTTTTGAACGGTGAACGGATGCGCATGCGCAACTGTGTAGTTTTAGCCGAGGTGCTGCGCATGCGCAGCTGCGTTCAGAAATGCGCAGACCTTTCATTTTGGTGTCGTTTTGCGCGCATATAAATGGTAAAATGCAGTTTTGAACGGCGAACGGATGCGCATGCGCGAACTGCGTAGTTTTAGCCGAGGTGTTGGGCATGCGCAGCTGCGTTCAGAAATGCGCAGACCTTTCATTTTTGGTGTCGTTTTGTGCATATAAATGGTAAAATGCAGTTTTGAACGGTGAAACATGCGCATGCGCAACTGCGTAGTTTTAGCTGAGGTGCTGCGCATGCGCAGCTGCGTTCAGAAATGCGCAGACCTTTCATTTTGGTGTCCTTGTGCGCATATAAATGGAAAATGCAGTTTTGAATGGTGATGCGCATGCGCAACTGTGTAGTTTTAGCCGATTTGCTGCGCATGCGCAGCTGCGTTCAGAAATGCGCAGACCTTTCATTTTTGGTGTTCTTTTTGCGCATATAAATGGTAAAAATGCAGTTTTGAATGGTGAACACATGCGCAACTGTGTAGTTTTAGCCGATTTGATGCGCACGCGCAGTTGCGTTCAGGACCGCGCAGACCTTTCATTTTTGGTGTCCTTGTGCGCATATAAATGGTCAAATGCAGTTTTGAACGGTGAACACATGCGCATGCGCAACCGTGTAGTTTTAGCCGAGGTGCTGCGCATGCGCAGCTGCGTTCAGAAATGCGCAGACCTTTCATTTTTGGTGTCCTTTTGCGCATATAAATGGTAAAATGCAGTTTTGAACGGCGAACGGATGCGCATGCAGCTGTGTTGTTTTAGCCGAGGTGCTGCGCATGCGCAGTTGCGTTCAGAACCGCGCAGACCTTTCATTTTGGTGTCCTTTTGCGCATATAAATGGTAAAATGCAGTTTTTACGGCGAACGGATGCGCATGCGCAACTGTGTTGTTTTAGCCGAGGTGCTGGGCATGCGCAGCTGCGTTCAGAAATGCACAGACCTTTCATTTTTGGTGTCGTTTTGCGCATATAAATGGTAAAATGCAGTTTTGAATGGCGATTGCATGAGCAACTGTGTTGTTTTAGCCGAGGTGCTGCGCATGCGCAGTTGCGTTCAGACCGCGCAGACCTTTCATTTTTGGCATGTTTTTGCGCATATAAATGGTAAAATGCAGTTTTGAACGGTGAAACATGCGCATGCGCAGCCGCGTAGTTTTAGCCGAGGTGATGGGACGCGCAGCTGCGTTCAGAAATGCGCAGACCTTTCATTTTTGGTGTCCTTTTGCGCATATAAATGGTAAAATGCAGTTTTGAACGGTGAACGGATGCGCATGCGCAGCTGTGTAGTTTTAGCGAGGTGCTGGGCGCGCGCAGGTGTTGTTCAGAAATGCGCAGACCTTTCATTTTGGTGTCCTTGTGCGCATATAAATGGAAAAATGCAGTTTTGAACGGTGAACACAGGCGCATCCGCAGCTGTGTAGTTTTAGCCGAGGTGATGTGGATGCGCAGCTGCGTTCAGGAATGCGCAGACTTTTCATTGTTGGTGTCCTTGTGCGCATATAAATGGTCAAATGCAGTTTTGAACGGTGAACGGATGCGCATGCGCAGCTGTGTAGTTTTAGCCGAGGTTGCTGCGCATGCGCAGGTGCGTTCAGAAATGCTCAGACCTTTAATTTTTGGCGTCGTTTTGCGCATATAAATGTTAAAATGCTGTTTTTAATGGCGATTGCATGAGCAACTGTGTTGTTTTAGCCGAGGTGCTGCGCATGCGCAGTTGCGTTCGGACTGCGCAGACCTTTCATTTTTGGTGTTCTTTTGCGCATATAAATGGTCAAATGCAGTTTTGAAAGGTGAACACATGCGCATGCGCAGCTGTGTAGTTTTAGCCGGTTTGATGCGCATGCGCAGCTGCGTTCAGAAATGCGCAGACCTTTCATTTTTGGTGTCCTTTTGCGCATATAAATGGTAAAATGCAGTTTTGAACGGCGAACGGATGCGCATGCGCAGCTGTGTAGTTTTAGCCGAGGTGCTGGGCATGCGCAGTTGCGTTCAGAAATGCGCAGACCTTTAATTTTTGGCGTCGTTTTGCGCATATAAATGGTAAAATGCAGTTTTAATGGCGGATGCGCATGCGCAACTGTGTAGTTTTAGCCGAGGTGCTGCGCATGCGCAGCTGCGTTCAGAAATGCGCAGACCTTTCATTTTTGGTGTTCTTTTGCGATATAAATGGAAAATGCTGTTTTTAATGGCGATTGCATGAGCAACTGTGTTGTTTTAGCCGATTTGATGCGCATGCGCAGCTGCGTTCAGAAATGCGCAGACCTTTCATTTTTGGTGTCCTTGTGCGCATATAAATGGTCAAATGCAGTTTTGAAGGTGAACACATGCGCAGCTGCGTAGTTTTAGCCGATTTGATGCGCGCGCAGCTGCGTTCAGAAATGCGCAGACCTTTCATTTTGGTGTCCTTTTGCGCATATAAATGGTAAAATGCAGTTTTGAACGGCGAACGGATGCGCATGCGCAACTGCGTAGTTTTAGCCGAGGTGCTGGGCGCGCGCAGTTGCGTTCAGAAATGCGCAGACCTTTCATTTTTGGTGTCCTTTTGCGCATATAAATGGAAAAAATGCAGTTTTGAACGGTGAACACATGCGCATGCGCAGCTGTGTAGTTTTAGCCGAGGTGCTGCGCATGCGCAGGTGCGTTCAGAAATGCGCAGACCTTTCATTTTTGGTGTCCTTGTGCGCATATAAATGGAAAATGCTGTTTTTGAATGGCGATTGCACGCGATGCGCAACTGTGTTGTTTTAGCCGAGGTGCTGCGCATGCGCAGTTGCGTTCAGAAATGCGCAGACCTTTCATTTTGGTGTTCTTTGCGCATATAAATGGTCAAATGCAGTTTTGAAAGGTGAACACATGCGCATGCGCAGCTGTGTAGTTTTAGCCGAGTTGCTGCGCATGCGCAGGTGCGTTCAGAAATGCGCAGACCTTTCATTTTTGGTGTCGTTTTGCGCATATAAATGGTAAAATGCAGTTTTGAACGGCGAACGGATGCGCATGCGCAGCTGTGTAGTTTTAGCCGAGGTGTGGGCATGCGCAGTTGCGTTCAGAAATGCGCAGACCTTTCATTTTTTTGGTGTTGTGCGCATATAAATGGTAAAATGCAGTTTTGAACGGCGAACGGATGCGCATGCGCAGCTGTGTAGTTTTAGCCGATGCTGCGCATGCGCAGCTGCGTTCAGAAATGCGCAGACCTTTAATTTTTGGCGTCGTTTTGCGCATATAAATGGTAAAATGCAGTTTTGAACGGCGAACGGATGAGCATGCGCAGCTGTGTTGTTTTAGCCGAGGTGCTGCGCATGCGCAGGTGCGTTTGGACTGCGCAGACCTTTCATTTTTGGTATTCTTGTGCGCATATAAATGGTCAAATGCAGTTTTGAAAGGTGAACACATGCGCATGCGCAGCTGCGTAGTTTTATCCGATTTGATGCGCATGCGCAGCTGCGTTCAGAAATGCGCAGACCTTTCATTGTTGGTGTCGTTTTGCGCATATAAATGGTAAAATGCAGTTTTGAATGGCGAACGGATGCGCATGCGCAGCTGTGTACTTTTAGCTGAGGTGCTGCGCATGCGCAGTTGCGTTCGGACTGCGCAGACCTTTCATTTTTTTGTGTCCTTGTGCTCATATGAATGGTAAAATGCACCTTTGATCGGCGAACGGATGCGCATGCGCAACTGCGTAGTTTTAGCCGAGGTGCTGGGCATGCGCAGCTGCGTTCAGAAATGCGCAGATCTTTCATTTTTGGCATCGTTTTGCGCATATAAATAGAAAAATGCTGTTTTTAATGGCGATTGCATGAGCAACTGTGTTGTTTTAGCCGAGGTGCTGCGCATGCGCAGTTGCGTTCGGACTGCGCAGACCTTTCATTTTTGGTGTTCTTGTGCGCATATAACTGGTTAAATGCAGTTTTGAAAGGTGAACACATGCGCAGCTGCGTAGTTTTAGCCGATTTGATGCGGATGCGCAGCTGCGTTCAGAAATGCGCAGACCTTTCATTGTTGGTGTCGTTTTGCGCATATAAATGGTAAAATGCAGTTTTTATCGCCGAACGGATGCGCATGCGCAGCTGTGTAGTTTTAGCCGAGGTGCTGCGCATGCGCAGGTGCGTTCAGAAATGCGCAGCCCTTTCATTTTTGGTGTCCTTGTGCGCATATAAATGGTCAAATGCAGTTTTGAGCGGTGAACACATGCGCATGCGCAGCTGCGTAGTTTTAGCCGAGTTGATGCGCATGCGCAGCTGCGTTCAGAAATGCGCAGACCTTTCATTTTGTTGGTGTCCTTTTGCGCATATAAATGGTAAAATGCTGTTTTGAACGGCGATTGCATGAGCAACTGTGTTGTTTTAGCCGAGGTGCTGCGCAAGCGCAGTTGCGTTCGTACTGCGCCGACCTTTCATTTTTGGTGTTCTTTTGCGCATATAAATGGTCAAATGCAGATTTGAAAGGTGAACACATGCGCATGCGCAGCTGCGTAGTTTTATCCGATTTGATGCGCACGCGCAGTTGCGTTCAGAATGCGCGCAGACCTTTCATTGTTGGTGTCGTTTTGCGCATATAAATGGTAAAATGCAGTTTTGAACGGCGAACGGATGCGCATGCGCAGCTGTGTAGTTTTAGCCGGTTTGATGCGCATGCGCCGCTGCGTTCGGACTGCGCAGACCTTTCATTTTTTTGTGTCCTTGTGCTCATATGAATGGTAAAATGCAGTTTTGAACGGTGAAACGGATGCGCATGCGCGCAACCGCGTAGTTTTAGCCGAGGTGATGGGCATCCGCAGGTGCGTTCAGAAATGCGCAGACCTTTCATTGTTGGTGTCGTTTCGCGCATATAAATGGTAAAATGCAGTTTTGAACGGCGAACATGCGCATGCGCAACTGCATAGTTTTAGCCGAGGTGCTGCGCATGCGCAGCTGCATTCAGAAATGCGCAGACCTTTCATTTTTGGTGTCCTTGTGCGCATATAAATGGAAAAATGCTGTTTTTAATGGCGATTGCATGAGCAACTGTGTTGTTTTAGCCGAGGTGCTGCGCATGCGCAGTTGCGTTCGGATTGCGCAGACCTTTCATTTTTGGTGTTCTTTTGCGCATATAAATGGTCAAATGCAGTTTTGAAAGGTGAACACATGCGCATGCGCAGCTGCGTAGTTTTAGCCGATTTGATGCGCATGCGCAGCTGCGTTTCAGAAATGCGCAGAGCTTTCATTTTTGGCGTCGTTTTGTGCATATAAATGGTAAAATGCAGTTTTGAACGGCGAACACATGCGCATGTGCAACTGCGTAGTTTTAGCCGAGGTGTTGGGCATCGCGGGCGTTTTCAGAAATGCGCAGACTTTCATTTTTGGCGTCGTTTTGCGCATATAAATGGTAAATGCAGTTTTTGACGGGGAACATGCGCATGCGCAACTGCGTAGTTTTAGCCGCGTTGCTGCGCATGCGCAGCTGCGTTCAGAAATGCGCAGACCTTTCATTTTTGGTGTCCTTGTGCGCATATAAATGGTCAAATGCAGTTTTGAACGGTGAACACATGCGCATGCGCAGCTGCATAGTTTTAGCCGAGGTGCTGGGCATGTGCAGCTGCGTTCAGCAATGCGCAGACCTTTCATTTTTGGTGTCCTTGTCGCATATAAATGGTAAAATGCAGTTTTGAACGGCGAACATGCGCATGCGCAACTGCGTAGTTTTAGCCGCGGTGCTGCGCATGCGCAGGTGCGTTCAGAAATGCGCAGACCTTTCATTTTTGGTGTCGTTTTGCATATAAATGGAAAAATGCAGTTTTGAACGGTGAATTGCATGCGCAACTGTGTTGTTTTAGCCGAGGTGCTGCGCATGCGCAGCTGCGTTCAGGAATGCGCAGACCTTTCATTTTTGGTGTCCTTGTGCGCATATAAATGGTCAAATGCAGTTTTGAACGGTGAACACATGCGCATGCGCAGCTGCATAGTTTTATCCGAGGTGCTGGGCATGCGCAGCTGCGTTCAGAAATGCGCAGACCTTTAATTTTTGGCGTCGTTTTTCGCATATAAATGGAAAAATGCTGTTTTTAATGCCGATTGCATGAGCAACTGTGTTGTTTTAGCCGAGGTGCTGCGCATGCGCAGGTGCGTTTGGACTGCGCAGACCTTTCATTTTTGGTATTCTTGTGCACATATAAATGGTCAAATGCAGTTTTGAAAGGTGAACACATGCACATGCGCATGCGCAGCTGCGTAGTTTTATCCGATTTGATGCGCATGCGCAGCTGCGTTCAGAAATGCGCAGACCTTTCATTGTTGGTGTCGTTTTGCGCATATAAATGGTAAAATGCAGTTTTGAACGGTGAACGGATGCGCATGCGCAGCTGTGTAGTTTTAGCCGAGGTGCTGCGCGAACGGATGCGCAGGTGCGTTCAGAAATGCGCAGACCTTTCATTTTTTGGTGTCCTTTGCGCATATAAATGGAAAAATGCAGTTTTGAATGGTGAACGGATGCGCATGAGCAACTGTGTAGTTTTAGCCGAGGTGCTGGGCATGCGCAGCTGCGTTCAGAACCGCGCAGACCTTTCATTTTTGGTGTTCTTGTGCGCATATAACTGGTTAAATGCAGTTTTGAAAGGTGAACACATGCGCAGCTGCGTAGTTTTAGCCGATTTGATGCGGATGCGCAGCTGCGTTCAGAAATGCGCAGACCTTTCATTTTTGGTGTCCTTGTGCGCATATAAATCGTCAAATGCTGTTTTGATCGGTGAACGGATGCGCATGCGCAACTGTGTAGTTTTAGCCGAGGTGCTGTGCATGCGCAGCTGCGTTCAGGAATGCGCAGACTTTTCATTGTTGGTGTCCTTGTGCGCATATAAATGGTCAAATGCAGTTTTGAACGGTGAACACATGCGCATGCGCAGCTGTGTAGTTTTAGCAGAGTTGCTGCGCATGCGCAGGTGCGTTCAGAAATGCTCAGACCTTTAATTTTTGGCGTCGTTTTGCGCATATAAATGTTAAAATGCTGTTTTTAATGGCGATTGCATGAGCAACTGTGTTGTTTTTGAGGTGCTGCGCATGCGCGCAGCTGCGTTCAGAAATGCGCCAGACCTTTCATTTTTGGTGTCTTTTGCGCATATAAATGGTCAAATGCAGTTTTGAAAGGTGAACATGAGCAACGCAGCTGTGTAGTTTTAGCCGGTTTGATGCGCATGCGCGCCATTTCAGACCTGCGCAGACCTTTCATTTTTGTGTTCTTTTGCTCATATAAATGGTAAAATGCAGTTTTGAACGGTGAACGGATGCGCATGCGCAGCGCGTAGTTTTAGCCGGTTTGATGGGCATCCGCAGCTGCGTTTCACCGCGCAGACCTTTCATTTTTGGTGTCGTTTTGCGCATATAAATGGTAAAATGCAGTTTTGAACGGCGAACGGATGCGCATGCGCAACTGCGTAGTTTTAGCCGAGGTGCTGTGCATGCGCAGTTGCGTTTCAGGAATGCGCAGACCTTTCATTTTTGGTGTCCTTTGCGCATATAAATGGTAAAATGCAGTTTTGAACGGCGAACGGATGCGCATGCGCAACTGCGTAGTTTTAGCCGAGGTGCTGGGCATGCGCAGCTGCATTCAGAAATGCGCAGACCTTTCATTTTTGGTGTCCTTGTGCACATATAAATGGAAAAATGCTGTTTTTAATGGCGATTGCATGAGCAACTGTGTTGTTTTAGCCGAGGTGCTGCGCATGCGCAGTTGCGTTCGGACTGCGCAGACCTTTCATTTTGGTGTTCTTGTGCGCATATAAATGGTCAAATGCAGTTTTGAAAGGTGAACACATGCGCAGCTGCGTAGTTTTAGCCGATTTGATGCGCATGCGCAGCTGCGTTCAGAAATGCGCAGACCTTTCATTGTTGGTGTCGTTTTGCGCATATAAATGGTAAAATGCAGTTTTGAACGGCGAACGGATTGCATGTGCAACTGTGTTAGTTTTAGCCGAGGTGTTGGGCATGCGCAGTTGCGTTCAGAAATGCGCAGACCTTTCATTGTTGGTATCGTTTTGCGCATATAAATGGTAAAATGCAGTTTTGAACGGCGAACGGATGCGCATGCGCAGCTGCATAGTTTTAGCCGAGGTGCTGCGCATGCGCAGCTGCATTCAGAAATGCGCAGACCTTTCATTTTTGGTGTCCTTGTGCACATATAAATGGAAAAATGCAGTTTTGAACGGTGAACACATGCGCATGCGCATTTTCAATGCTGTGTTTTTAGCCGAGGTGCCGCGCAGGTGCGTTCAGAAATGCGCAGACCTTTCATTTTTGGTGTTCTTTTTGCGCATATAAATGGTAAAATGCAGTTTTGAACGGGCGAACATGCGCGCATGCGCAACTGCGTAGTTTTAGCCCGGTTTGCGCATGCGCAGGTGCGTTCAGAAATGCGCAGACCTTTCATTTTTGGTGTCCTTGTGCGCATATAAATGGTCAAATGCAGTTTTGAACGGTGAACACATGCGCATGCGCAGCTGCGTAGTTTTAGCCGAGGTGATGCGCATGCGCAGCTGCGTTCAGAAATGCGCAGACCTTTCATTTTTGGTGTCCTTGGCGCATATAAATGGTCAAATGCAGTTTTGAACGGCTTACACATGCGCATGCGCAGCTGCATAGTTTTATCCGAGGTGCTGGGCATGCGCAGCTGCGTTCAGAAATGCGCAGACCTTTCATTTTTGGCGTCGTTTTGCGCATATAAATGGAAAAATGCTGTTTTAATGCCGATTGCATTAGCAACTGTGTTGTTTTAGCCGAGGTGCTGCGCATGCGCAGGTGCGTTTGGACTGCGCAGACCTTTCATTTTTGGTATTCTTGTGCGCATATAAATGGTCAAATGCAGTTTTGAAAGGTGAACACATGCGCATGCGCAGCTGCGTAGTTTTATCCGATTTGATGCGCATGCGCAGCTGCGTTCAGAAATGCGCAGACCTTTCATTGTTGGTGTCGTTTTGCGCATATAAATGGTAAAATGCAGTTTTGAATGGCGAACGGATGCGCATGCGCAGCTGTGTAGTTTTTAGCCGATTTGATGCGCATGCGCAGTTGCGTTCGGACTGCGCAGACCTTTCATTTTTTGTGTCCTTGTGCTCATATGAATGGTAAAATGCACCTTTGATCGGCGAACGGATGCGCATGCGCAACTGCGTAGTTTTAGCCGAGGTGCTGGGCATGCGCAGCTGCGTTCAGAAATGCGCAGATCTTTCATTTTTGGCATCGTTTTGCGCATATAAATGGAAAAATGCTGTTTTTAATGGCGATTGCATGAGCAACTGTGTTGTTTTAGCGGTGGTGCTGGCGCATGCGCAGTTGCGTTCAGGAATGCGCAGACCTTTCATTTTTGGTGTTCTTGTGCGCATATAAATGGTTAAATGCAGTTTTGAACGGTGAACACATGCGCATGCGCAGCTGCGTAGTTTTAGCCGATTTGATGCGGATGCGCAGCTGCGTTCAGAAATGCGCAGACCTTTCATTTTTGGTGTCCTTTTGCGCATATAAATGGTAAAATGCAGTTTTGAATGGCGAACGGATGCGCATGCGCAGCTGTGTAGTTTTAGCCGAGGTGCTGCGCATGCGCAGGTGCGTTCAGAAATGCGCAGACCTTTCATTTTTGGTGTTCTTTTGCACATATAAATGGTAAAATGCAGTTTTGAGCGGTGAACGGATGCGCATGCGCAGCTGTGTAGTTTTAGCCGAGGTGATGCGCATGCGCAGCTGCGTTCAGGAATGCGCAGACTTTTCATTGTTGGTGTCCTTGTGCGCATATAAATGGTCAAATGCAGTTTTGAACGGTGAACACATGCGCATGCGCAGCTGTGTAGTTTTAGCAGAGTTGCTGCGCATGCGCAGGTGCGTTCAGAAATGCTCAGACCTTTCATTTTTTGGTGTCGTTTTTGCGATATAAATGGTAAAATGCTGTTTTGAATGGCGATGCGCATGAGCAACTGTGTTGTTTTAGCCGAGGTGCTGCGCAAGCGCAGTTGCGTTCGGACTGCGCCGACCTTTCATTTTTGGTGTTCTTTTGCACATATAAATGGTCAAATGCAGTTTTGAAAGGTGAACACATGCGCATGCGCAGCTGTGTAGTTTTAGCCGGTTTGATGCGCATGCGCCGCTGCGTTCGGACTGCGCAGACCTTTCATTTTTTTGTGTCCTTGTGCTCATATGAATGGTAAAATGCACCTTTGAACGGCGAACGGATGCGCATGCGCAACTGCGTAGTTTTAGCCGAGGTGATGGGCATCCGCAGGTGCGTTCAGAAATGCGCAGACCTTTCATTGTTGGTGTCGTTTTGCGCATATAAATGGTAAAATGCAGTTTTGAACGGCGAACGGATGCGCATGCGCAACTGCGTAGTTTTAGCCGAGGTGCTGGGCATGCGCAGCTGCGTTCAGAAATGCACAGACCTTTCATTTTTGGTGTCCTTGTGCGCATATAAATGGTAAAATGCAGTTTTGAACGGCGAACGGATGCGCATGCGCAACTGCGTAGTTTTAGCCGAGGTGCTGCGCATGCGCAGCTGCATTCAGAAATGCGCAGACCTTTCATTTTTGGTGTCCTTGTGCGCATATAAATGGAAAATGCTGTTTTTAATGGCGATTGCATGAGCAACTGTGTTGTTTTAGCCGAGGTGCTGCGCATGCGCAGTTGCGTTCGGATTGCGCAGACCTTTCATTTTTGGTGTTCTTGTGCGCATATAAATGGTCAAATGCAGTTTTGAAAGGTGAACACATGCGCAGCTGCGTAGTTTTATCCGATTTGATGCGCATGCGCAGCTGCGTTCAGAAATGCGCAGACCTTTCATTGTTGGTGTCGTTTTGCGCATATAAATGGTAAAATGCAGTTTTGAATGGCGAACGGATGCGCATGCGCAGCTGTGTACTTTTAGCTGAGGTGCTGCGCATGCGCAGTTGCGTTCGGACTGCGCAGACCTTTCATTTTTTGTGTCCTTTTGCTCATATAAATGGTAAAATGCAGTTTTGAACGGCGAACGGATGCGCATGCGCAACTGCGTAGTTTTAGCCGAGGTGCTGCGCATGCGCAGCTGCGTTCAGAAATGCGCAGACCTTTCATTTTGGTGTCCTTTTGCGCATATAAATGGAAAAATGCTGTTTTTAATGGCGAACATTGCATGAGCAACTGTGTTGTTTTAGCCGAGGTGCTGGCGCATGCGCAGTTGCGCTCGAATCGCGCAGACCTTTCATTTTTGGTGTTCTTGTGCGCATATAAATGGTCAAATGCAGTTTTGAACGGTGAACACATGCGCGCAGCTGCGCATAGTTTTAGCCGATTTGATGCGCATGCGCAGCTGCGTTCAGAAATGCGCAGACCTTTCATTTTTGGTGTCGTTTTGTGCATATAAATGGTAAAATGCAGTTTTGAACGGCGAACACATGCGCATGCGCAGCTGCGTAGTTTTAGCCGAGGTGTTGGGCATGCGCAGCTGCGTTCAGAAATGCGCAGACCTTTCATTTTTGGTGTCCTTGTGCGCATATAAATGGTAAAATGCAGTTTTGAACGGTGAACACATGCGCATGCGCAGCTGCATAGTTTTAGCCGAGGTGCTGCGCATGCGCAGCTGCGTTCAGAAATGCACAGACCTTTCATTTTTGGTGTCCTTGTGCGCATATAAATGGTCAAATGCAGTTTTGAACGGTGAACACATGCGCACGCGCAACTGCGTAGTTTTAGCCGAGGTGCTGGGCATGTGCAGCTGCGTTCAGAAATGCGCAGACCTTTCATTTTGGTGTCCTTTTCGACATATAAATGGAAAATGCAGTTTTGAACGGTGAACATGCGCATTAGCAACTGTGTAGTTTTAGCCGAGGTGCTGCGCATGCGCAGCTGCGCTCAGAAATGCGCAGACCTTTCATTTTTGGCGTCGTTTTGCATATAAATGGAAAATGCAGTTTTTAATGCCGATTGCATGAGCAACTGTGTTGTTTTATCCGATTTGATGCGCATGCGCAGTTGCGTTTCAGAACCGCGCAGACCTTTCATTTTTTTGTGTTCTTGTGCGCATATAAATGGTAAAATGCAGTTTTGAAGGTGAACGGATGCGCATGCGCAGCCGCGTAGTTTTAGCCGATTTGATGCGCATGCGCAGCTGCGTTCAGAAATGCGCAGACCTTTCATTGTTGGTGTCGTTTTGCGCATATAAATGGTAAAATGCAGTTTTGAATGGCGAACGGATGCGCATGCGCAGCTGTGTACTTTTAGCTGAGGTGCTGCGCATGCGCAGCTGCGTTCAGAAATGCGCAGATCTTTCATTTTTGGCATCGTTTTGCGCATATAAATAGAAAAATGCTGTTTTTAATGGCGATTGCATGAGCAACTGTGTTGTTTTAGCCGAGGTGCTGCGCATGCGCAGTTGCGTTCGGACTGCGCAGACCTTTCATTTTTGGTGTTCTTGTGCGCATATAACTGGTTAAATGCAGTTTTGAAAGGTGAACACATGCGCAGCTGCGTAGTTTTAGCCGATTTGATGCGGATGCGCAGCTGCTCAGAAATCGCGCAGACCTTTCATTGTTGGTATCGCTTTTGCGCATATAAATGGTAAAATGCTGTTTTTATCGGAACGGATTGCATGCGCAACTGTGTTGTTTTAGCCGAGGTGCTGCGCATGCGCAGGTGCGTTCAGAAATGCGCAGCCCTTTCATTTTTGGTGTCCTTGTGCGCATATAAATCGTCAAATGCAGTTTTGAGCGGTGAACACAGGCGCATGCGCAACTAAGTAGCTTTAGCCGAGGTGATGTGGATGCGCAGCTGCGTTCAGGAATGCGCAGACTTTTCATTGTTGGTGTCCTTGTGCGCATATAAATGGTCAAATGCAGTTTTGAACGGTGAACGGATGCGCATGCGCAGCTGTGTAGTTTTAGCCGAGTTGCTGCGCATGCGCAGGTGCGTTCAGAAATGCGCAGACCTTTAATTTTGGTGTCCTAAAATGCAGTTTATAAATGTTAAAATCTGTTTTTAATGGCGATTGCATGAGCAACTGTGTTCATTTTAGCCGGTGAACAGGCAGTTTTAGCCGTTTGCGCATCGGAGCTGCGTTCAGAAACGCGCAGACCTTTCATTTTTGGTGTTCTTTTGCGCATATAAATGGTAAAATGCAGTTTTGAAAGGTGAACGGATGCGCATGCGCAGCTGTAGTTTTAGCCGATTTGATGCGCATGCGCAGTTTTTCAGAAATGCGCAGACCTTTCATTTTTGGTGTCCTTGTGCGCATATAAATGGTAAAATGCAGTTTTGATCGGCGAATTTGTGTAGTTTTAGCCGAGGTGCTGCGCATGCGCAGGTGCGTTCAGAAATGCTCAGACCTTTAATTTTTGGCGTCGTTTTGCGCATATAAATGTTAAAATGCTGTTTTTAATGGCGATTGCATGAGCAACTGTGTTGTTTTAGCCGAGGTGCTGCGCAAGCGCAGTTGCGTTCGGACTGCGCCGACCTTTCATTTTTGGTGTTCTTTTGCACATATAAATGGTCAAATGCAGTTTTGAAAGGTGAACACATGCGCATGCGCAGCTGTGTAGTTTTAGCCGGTTTGATGCGCATGCGCCGCTGCGTTCGGCCTGCGCAGACCTTTCATTTTTTTGTGTCCTTGTGCTCATATGAATGGTAAAATGCACCTTTGAACGGCGAACGGATGCGCATGCGCAACTGCGTAGTTTTAGCCGAGGTGATGGGCATCCGCAGGTGCGTTCAGAAATGCGCAGACCTTTCATTGTTGGTGTCGTTTTGCGCATATAAATGGTAAAATGCAGTTTTGAACGGCGAACGGATGCGCATGCAACTGCGTAGTTTTAGCGGTGCTGGGCATGCGCAGTTGCGTTCAGAAATGCACAGACCTTTCATTTTGGTGTCCTTTTGCGCATATAAATGGAAAAATGCAGTTTTGAACGGCGAACGGATGCATGCGCAACTGCGTAGTTTTAGCCGGGTGCTGCGCATGCGCGCAGCTGCATTGGGACTGCGCGCAGACCTTTCATTTTTGGTGTCGTTTTGCACATATAAAATGAAAAATGCATTTTTGTTTTTAATGGCGATTGCATGAGCAACTGTGTTGTTTTAGCCGAGGTGCTGCGCATGCGCAGTTGCGTTCGGACTGCGCGCAGACCTTTCATTTTTGGTGTTCTTGTGCGCATATAAATGGTCAAATGCAGTTTTGAAAGGTGAACATGCGCGCAGCCGCGTAGTTTTATCCGATTTGATGCGCATGCGCAGCTGCGCTCAGAAATGCAGACCTTTCATTGTTGGTGTCGTTTTGGGCATTATAAATGGTAAAATGCAGTTTTGAATGGCGAACGGATGCGCATGCGCAACTGCGTAGTTTTTAGCTGAGGTGCTGCGCATGCGCAGTTGCGTTTCAGAAATGCGCAGACCTTTCATTTTTGGTGTCCTTGTGCTCATATAAATGGTAAATGCAGTTTTGAACGGCGAACGGATGCGCATGCGCAACTGCGTAGTTTTAGCCGAGGTGCTGGGCACGCGCAGCTGCATTCAGAAATGCGCAGACCTTTCATTTTGGTGTCCTTTTGCGATATAAATGGAAAAATGCTGTTTTTAATGGCGATTGCACGAGCAACTGTGTTGTTTTAGCCGAGGTGCTGCGCATGCGCAGTTGCGCGCTCGAAATGCGCAGACCTTTCATTTTTGGTGTTCTTGTGCGCATATAAATGGTCAAATGCAGTTTTGAAAGGTGACATGCACGCGCAGCTGCATAGTTTTAGCCGATTTGATGCGGACGCGCAGCTGCGTTCAGAAATGCGCAGACCTTTCATTGTTGGTGTCGTTTTGGGCGATATAAATGGTAAAATGCAGTTTTGAACGGCGAACGGATGCGCATGTGCAACCGCGTAGTTTTAGCCATGGGCACGCGCAGCTGCGTTTCAGAAAATGCACAGACCTTTCATTTTTGGTGTCGTTTTGCGATATAAATGGTAAAATGCAGTTTTGAACGGCGAAATACGCGCATGCGCAACTGCATAGTTTTAGCCGAGTTGCTGGGCATGCGCAGGTGTGTTCAGAAATGCGCAGACCTTTCATTTTTGGTGTCCTTTGCACATATAAATGGAAAATGCTGTTTTTAATGGCGAATGCATGCGCAACTGTGTTAGTTTTATTTGGTGGTGGCGCATGCGCAGGTGCGTTCGATTGCGCAGACCTTTCATTTTGTTTGTGCGCGATATAAAATGGTCAAATGCAGTTTTGAAAGGTGAAACATGCGCATCCGCAGCTGCATAGTTTTAGCCGATTTGCTGGGCATGCGCAGCCGCGTTCAGAAATGCGCAGACCTTTCATTTTTGGTGTCGTTTTGCGCATATAAATGGTAAAATGCAGTTTTTGAAGGTACTACGCGCAATGTGCAACTGCGTAGTTTTATCCGAGGTGCTGATGGACGCTCAGCTGCGTTTCAGAAATGCGCAGACCTTTCATTTTTGGTGTCCTTGTGCGCATATAAATGGAAAATGCAGTTTTGAACGGCGAACGACGCGCATGCACAACTGCGTTAGTTTTTAGCCGGTGTTGCGCATGCGCAGCTGCGTTCAGAAATGCGCAGACCTTTCATTTTGGTGTCCCCAGCGCATATAAATGGCAAAATGCAGTTTTGAACAGCGAACACATGCGCATGCGCAACTGTGTAGTTTTAGCGAGGTGCTGGGCATGCGCAGGTGCGTTCGAAATGCGCAGACCTTTCATTTTTTGGTGCCTTTTGCACATATAAATGGTAAAATGCAGTTTTGAACGGCGAACACACGCGCATGCGCAACCGCGTAGTTTTAGCTGATTTGTGCTGCATGCGCAGCTGCGTTCAGAAATGCGCAGACCTTTCATTTTTGGTGTGTTCTTTGCGCATATAATGGTAAAATGCAGTTTTGAACGGCGAATGCATGCGCATGCGCAGCTGTGTAGCATTTTAGCCGTTTTGGTGCTGGGCGCGCAGTTGTTTTTCGAACTGCGCAGACCTTTCATTTTTGGTGTCCTTGTGCTCATATAAATGGTAAAATGCAGTTTTGAATGGTGAACATGTGCACGCGCAGCTGCGTAGTTTTAGCCGAGGTGCTGGGCATGCGCAGGTGCGTTCAGAAACGCGCAGACCTTTCATTTTTGGTGTCCTTTGCGCATTATAAATGGTAAATGCAGTTTTGAACGGCGAACACATGCGCATGCGCAGCCGCGTAGTTTTAGCCGAGGTGCTGGGCACGCGCAGGTGCGTTCAGAAATGCGCAGACCTTTTCATTTTGGTGTCGCTTTTTGACATAAATGGAAAAATGCTGTTTTTAATGGCGATTGCATGAGCAACTGTGTTGTTTTTAGCTGGAGAAAGGCGCGCGCAGTTGCGTTCAGACCGCGCAGACCTTTCATTTTTTGGTGTCCCCAGTACATATAAATGGTCAAATGCAGTTTTGAAAGGTGAACACACGCGCAGCCGCGTAGTTTTAGCCGATTTGATGCGCATGCGCATGCGCTCAGAAACGCGCAGACCTTTCATTGTTGGCATCGTTTTGCGCATATAAATGGTAAAATGCAGTTTTGAACGGCGAAACATGCGTATGCGCAGCTGTGTAGTTTTAGCCGAGGTGTTGGGCATGCGCAGTTGTGTTCAGAAATGCGCAGACCTTTCATTTTTGGTGTCCTTTTTGCATATAAATGGTAAATGCAGTTTTGAAAGGTGAAAATGCGCATGCGTTAACTGCGTAGTTTTAGCTGAGGTTTGAGCGCCTTCAGAAATGCGCGCAGATCTTTCATTTTGGTGTCCCAGCGCATATAAATGGTCAAAATGAAGTTTTGAACGGTGAATACGCGCATGCGCAACCGCGTAGTTTTAGCCGAGGTTGGCGCATGCGCAACGCGTTCAGATTGGCGCAGACCTTTTCATTTTTGGTGTCCTTGTGCGATATAAATGGTAAAATGCAGTTTTGAACGGTGAACATGCGCACGCGCAGCTGTGTAGTTTTAGCCGAGTTGATGCCATGCGCAGCTGCGCTCAGAAATGCTCAGACCTTTCATTTTTGGTGCTTTATGACATAAATGGAAAATGTTGTTTTTAATGGCGATTGCATGAGCAACTGTGTTGTTTTAGCTGAGTTGTTGGCGCAAGCGCAGCTGCGCTCAGAAATGCCGACCTTTCATTTTTGGTGTTCTTTTGCACATATAAATGGTAAATGCAGTTTTGAAAGGTGAACATAAGCTTATCGCGCAGCTGCTTATTTTTAGTTGAATGCGCAGAGCAGGGCCATTCAGAAATGCGCAGACCTTTCATTTTTGGTGTCGATGGCATAAAATGGTAAATGTAGTTTTTGAATGGGATCCCACGCGCATGCGCAGCTGTAAATAGTTTTAGCCGAGGAGTTGACGCGCAGCCGCGCTCAGAAATGCGCTCTCTTTCATTTTTGGCATCGTTTTGCGCATATAAATGGAAAATGCTGTTTTAATGGCGATTGCATGAGCAAATGTGTTGTTTTAGCTTTTGCTGCGCACGCGCAGTCCCGCGCTTGAATGCGCAGACCTTTCATTTTGGTGTGTTGTGCACACATAACTGGAAAAAATGCAGTTTTGAAAGGAACACACTGCATAGCAGCCGCGCAGTTTTAGCCGATTTGTGGGGACGCGCACATGCGCTCAGAAATGCGCAGACCTTTCATTGTTGGTATCGTTTTGCGCATATAAATGGTAAATGCAGTTTTTATCGCCGAACGGATGCGCAGGCGCAACTGTGTAGTTTTAATATGCGAGGTGAGGTGCGTTCAGAAATGCGCAGAGTTTTAATTTTTGGTGTCGTTTTTGCATATAAATGGAAAAAATGCTGTTTTGAATGGCCAACATGGCTTAGCCTTTTATAGTTTTTGCCATTTTGTGTGATGCGCAGGCTGCGCTCAGAAATGCTAGGACTTTTTCATTGTTGGTGTCTTGGGCATTACTAAATGGTAAAATGAGTTTTTGGTGAACATTACGCGCGCGCAAGCTGCGTAGTTTTATAGAGTTACTGCTTTTACACTTGCCGCTAGGAAATTTCAGACCTTTTCATTTTGTGTGTCCTGTATAAAATTTAAAAATGCTGTTTTAATCATTTTGAATGAGCAACTTTGTTGTTTTTAACAGTGTGATGCCACGCCAGCCTATTTTGTGAACTGCGCTGACCTTTCATTCCAGTGTGCTTGCATTATATCAGAGTAAATGCAGTTTAATGTAGATTATGGAATGCGCAGAGGTGTAGTTTTGATGAGGTGTTGGCATGCGCACTGCGTTCAGAAACCAGACCTTCATTTTTTTGAGGTTTGTGCTCATCAAATGGTAAATGCTGTTTTGAACCTGTTAACGGAATCCGCGCAACCGCATTTAGCTGAGGTGTGGGCCGCGCAGCTAGCATTCAGAAATGCGGAGGATTTTTCAGCCTCTTGAAATCTAAATACATATAAATGCTTTAAAGTTGTCCATTTTTAATGGCGCATTGCATGAGCAACTGTGTTAGTTAGACATGATCTCCTTCCTAAACCATGCTGGCTGTCACCCAGGATATTGTTTTCATTTTAGGTGTCATTTTTGGATCATTAAAGTTTCAACGCAGTTTTGACGCGTAAATATACGCGATGCGCAGCTGTGTAGTTTTAGCCGGTTTGATGCCGCATGCGCCGCCATGCTCGGACCGCGCAGACCTTTTCATTTTTTGTGTCCTTGTTTCATATGAATGGTAAATGCAGTTTTGAACGGCGAACGGATGCGCGCGCAACCGCGTAGTTTTAGCCGTAGGTGATGGCATCCGCAGGTGCGCTCAGAAATGCGCAGACTTTCATTGTTGGTGTCGCTGGCGATAAATGGTAAAATGCAGTTTTGAACGGCGAACTGATT